>JAECUM010010445.1:0-24476 GCA_016617855.1 Megalonaias nervosa | reverse complement strand
AAATCAAAATGGCAATTGTGCAATTCATGTCTAAAAACTCAAAACTGAGATCAGTATTCTGCTCTTGAATATTAACATAACATTAAAACTTGTTTACTACTAAGAAATGAATATTATTCTCAGTACAAATCATAAATCTCATATAAATGAGGATTTGTTTCAAGTAAAGCTAAGATCTGGCAGCAATCTTAATATTGGAGTACGAAAAGAAAAAAGTATAATAAAATATAGCAGGAGGAAAATATTTAAAACATTTGTATGTTATAAATTGGTATCAAAAGTTTGCAGAATAGGCCATTTTAGCATGCTGGGTTGAATGCACAAAAACAAGAAATGTGGAATGAAAACGTTATATATTTTAAAAAGAAACAACTCAAGGACTATATTACAGTGAATATTCTAAATCTCACTTATATAAAAGAAACTCTGATTACCATAGAAATATTATAAAATGCGTAGATTTTCAAGTATTCCTAACAAGGAATAAGACATAAAAGCGACAGACTGAAGATGCTGGAATAGAGAAGATATTAAAAAAAATTATCAACCCCTATATTCAAGTATTAACTGAATGTTACAAGTCTTTTGAACTTTTCATTTCATCATATTAGGCTTCAAAGACTTGCATAAAAGAAGCTTCAAATGACTAGATTCCAAACGTGTAATGAATAATGCACCTTGGAAGGATCATTTTATAGGTAGAGCATTATCACCACAACAACAGGGAATACCTGCAAGTGATCAAAGTGGGAAGTGTAATCATAACAGCTAACGATTTTAAACATTGACATTGACAATTGTAGTTTGTACTTCAATGTGGGTGGTGTACTTTAATGTGGGTCAGAAAAATCAATGGTAGAAATTTATATCCAAAGAATGAGGTATATTGTCATAAATACATGTCATAAACTGCACCTAATGCAATAACAAATTTCAATTACTGCAAAAGACGGGAGATGCTGAAGCATTTGCGTTAATGAAGGAACAATAAAGTAAAAGAAATACAGCAGGAAGAGGTTACTTTTTACTTCAATGTAGTTGGTAAAAAAAGTCATGGTAGAACTGTTTATCAAAGAATGATGTCTCTTATCCTAAATATATGTCATAGAATTGGATCTAATGCAGTACTCATTTTCGATTGACGAAAAAGACAAAGCAGATGTCGCAGCATTTGAGCTCAAGTATTAACAATGAAGTAAAAGAGATAAAACGGAGGAAGAGAGGTTAAAAATATTTTAAAATGATTACTCATTATGATGTCATGCAAAGTTAAACAGCTCTGGTCACTTTCACAAGTGGACATAATATCATAATAAAGCAACATTAAGATCCATGTACTGAATGGAATGAAATGTACATAAAAGTATGGGGTTAATGAAAGAATTACTGACTAAACAGCATTATGAAAGGAAGGGAAAAAAAGCTAATACTGTACAGTATACCTGCAGTTTAAGGAGATGAGCAGTGAAAACCACTGTTATTAACATCTCTTTCTGTCCAGCAGGAGTTATCGTACAGGTGCACTATTATTAGTAGGCAGAAGAACAGAAGAAAGGAAAACAAACTTTTCAACCTACGGAAATATTATGAATAAGAACAGTTATCAAATTTATTACATCAAGAATAACTAAAGAGATTTATGACTCTCTGTTAAGTTTTCGGTTGATTGATATACACAACTTCTGTGTCAGTTAACAATCAAGAAAATAACCTAAGACAATTCATTAAGTGTATATAATATGTAAAGAGGAAGTGAGGTGCGAAATATTTTAAAATAATAACTAATGATGATGTCAGGCAAAGTTAATTACTTAAAGTATACAAAATGAAACATGAAACGACTGCATTCTAATACCTACTGCAATTCACAACTTCAAATTATCAGTTATTGCTGGACCACAGCAAGCAATAACTTAAGTAACCCAAAATAGAATGGAAATGTGAGGTGCATGTGTCTAGAAAGTGACGCTGAGAGCAGTATTTGACTCTTGAAAATGCACATGATTTTTTAAACAAAAGCAATTGGATATATATGTTTACCACTGGAAGAAAAACATTACAAATGCAAGTCAAAAATGAAATTATAGAGCTGTTTAAAAATGTACTAAGTTGTGATTTTAGTTTTAATGTACTTTAAACAATTCTATTTAAATTTTAATAAAACTTTTCAAAAAACATTTGAGATTGGAAAATGCAGAATGTGTTCTCTACAATACTGCTTATTGATATGAAGTAGAAAGTAAGATAAGTTGATTTTAAATGTAGTAAAGAAATTAAATATTTCATAAAGGTATTTGAAATGTCGACAAAAGTACCAATTTGGAATGTTCAGATGCTTTTTCAACCTTCACCTGAATCTTGCTTCTATTCATTTTTAATATAACAATACAACGTGAATTATAAGAAGAATTTAAAATGGCCAGTTCTGTAGCAAAGAAGTACCCCTATATAATAATTCATCAAAACATTTTCTGTATATCATCATATTATATATTGTTAATATCATTCACATCGAAACTTGGAGGAATAATTATTCCCTCAACTGTAATAATGAACCCAGAAATGTTAACAACTGAAACAAAATGAAATGAAGCAAATAATTTAAGAATATCCAAGTGTTACAATGATCTATAATATACATCTATACTCCAGCTAAAGCAACAGTCATTTTGCTTTTGATATGTTTCTCTTTTTCTCTCATTCCATTCGTGTATGAAAAATTGCAAGTAAAAGCAAAAATGTTCTTGGGTCATTTGACGAGCCGATGATTTAGTACACTGAATGAAACTGTTACATTGTTCGCATATTTCAGAATTTACCGAGTCAAATGCAATTAGTCTTGATGACTGATACGCACAGGAACATTTGTGAGCAAAACCATGGAAAATGTCATGGAAGAATCTAACATCTCTATAGAAGCCATTTTCTCGATTTAAACAATACTCATGGAGATTACAAGCAAAATCATAAAATATATCCGTTGCAAGTGGGAGTACAATGATGCTGACGGGTCTTTACGTCCTTCGGCATTTGTCATATGAAATCCGTAACAATGTCCATGATTAGGACAGAACCAAAGAAATAAAGTTGAAGTTCCTGGTACGGAAATATGAGTTGTTGAGAAATATTTTTCACATCGATCATGCTCTAATGGTGGATCGTCATAAGCCAATGTTGTTTTCCTTTCACAATCAATAGAAAATTTTCTGACTGAACGCAATTTCTTTCCCGACTCAGAAAAATAGTATGCTCTCCCCAACTTTGGAGGATTATAAGTACCAAACTGTGGCATGGCAGGTTCAGCTGGAGTTACATTCATATCACTATCTTGTTTTATTAAAAAGCGAATGAAATCAACTACATCTTGGCGTATACAATTTTCACCGTTCTCATTAATGTTGCCAAGCATTGACGTACCAATCAATCTCTTATTTCTTGTGAATATTCACGCATTTCATGCATTTTTCTATTGAAGAAAAGATCTCCACCATTATTAACTTCTTTTCCTGTGACATGATCTAAAAGTTCTATAACGCAATCTAAGTATGCATGAGGGATCAAACTGATGACAGGAGCTGTTGTAGACAACATTTTAACAATATTAGCAAAAGCAATATTTTCATCTGGTACAATATTTTCAACCTCTGACATGTGTGCAAGAAATCGCCTGAAAACCGGCTGAACTGAATCACATAACAAAGACAAAAGTAAGGTATTTCTGTTCAATTGTTCTTCCTGTGGCAAAATCTCCTCCTGTGGTATTTCATTTCAAATTACTCTGCTTATGTAATGCAAATGTTCACTGGCTTGTTTCAATTTATCTTTATTAATGCCTGGCCTGTCAGGAAGGAAACATCTTGTCATTCTTCTGTGCAGTGTTGGCAAGATGTTATTAGGGTCATCTGGCTTGCTTATTTCCTCAAAATTAGCATTGCGAAAGCCAACTCCAACTTTAGTTCCATCACATGCAAGCTGCTTTGGGGCAAACCCACAAACTGGACAGCGTTTTCTGAAATCTATCTTCATGTTTGGAGCCCAGCTGAAAAACCATTTAAGAATTACTCCTCGATCCATGAATGAACGGAGATCTGGATTTGATTCTTGGTAATCTTTAGTTTTAAGGTCACAAAATGAAGAAAATGTCATTTTATATCCTAAGACCTGGTTTGCAAATGCCCAACCTAACTCATCACCTGCAGCAGTATCCCTCGTAGCAACATGAATGCACAGCGAACGCCCTTCATCCCATTTCAGTTTGCATGGTGATTCAGTATTAACACATATTCGTGTTAAAACTCCACACAGCACTGGTGCGATTTTTGTGTAAATGCTCAATGTGCGATCAGAAACAGTTTTACCATTTAAAATGATCTAAATCAGTCCACCCAGCACCGCACTGACATGGAAACTCTGGTATCTCATTCACAAGGTCAGGTCCTTTTACACAACCATTTTCGATATTGTTAAAGTCTGAAGTCGTCCAAATGTATCTTTCCCTTATGTTCTTGTCCAATTTTGAATCTTGCTGTTTTCGTGCTGAATGTGTACTTATGCAAGGAAAGGACCAAAGACCATCATCAACATTAAAATTCGAGTCATTTACTGTAGTAAACTGGTTTTCAATATTCATTTCAACATCAATACTATCAGGAATGGCTTCAGTTTGCATATCATCAGCTGTATCGATAGGTAAACAATTTGAAAACTCCATCCAATACTGAGGTACATGTTTAAGTTCCATCAAATGATTACATAGGTTACCTCCCTTTGTAAGCAGATATACATTTCTTTTGAACCCTTTTTTACTTCTGCAGAAACCATTTGTACAGGAAATTATGTAACGCTGAACACGGGCACTGAAGGTTAAATGTACAAATGAAATTTCATCATCATGCAAGACTGAAAATTTCTTTGTGTTTGGTCGGCAAGACGACAACTTTACCACCTTCATATCTTTGAATGATAGACCTCTCTGTATCATTGCTTGTATGTTTGTGATTGCTGCATTTTCATCCCTTTCAATATTTGGAAAAATGTCATCTTTCACTATTCGACAATGCATGCACTTTATACCATTTATATCCAGGGCATAATACTGTTCTTGTTCTCTATCACTGAAACATTTTAGAAGTGTGCGATAAATTCGACAGGTACAAGTGTAGAAATCCCATTTTCAAACCGCTCCCTTGTCGTGTTCACATAATCAGAGTTCTTGAATTCTCCTGTTTCATCATCATAGTCATTCATGATGGCAATTAATTTGTGCTCATCAAAAACCTGTATAACTAAATCTCCATATTCAAGTAACTGTTTCTTGAAATTAGCATAGATACTTATATCTTTCATTACATTTTCATTCTTTATGTCTACAGTTTTCAATACCATTTCTGCTGTCACAATCTTTCCACGTGGTGCAATCATTTTCCTACATTTTGGCACAGGTTCAGCATGATACACAATGTGTTCATTGGCAATATTATTGTGATTATTTTCAGGGCAAAGGTCCCTATACAGTTTGAATAATTCACCAAACTGTTTGTTCTTGTAAAGATAAAATACCTTGTTCCTTAATGATTTAGCACTAGACCATATAGAAAAGCGATACCGAAATTGTATTATGTCAGTTCCATGGTCATTTGATAACAAATTAAGCATTATACTTTGTTCATATAAAGAATCAACAGAAGCAAAACTTTCTAAAAAGTCTACTGAAGATTTCTCCAAATGATCTACAGTTCTGTTCTCGGGATAATGACATATGATATCACGAATGTCAGAAGTCGTCAACATTTCATTGTCACAGGACATGTAACAAGCATCCAATTCCTTCGTGCTGATTTTAACGGTGAATCCTTTGCGAATGGCAAGAACAAAACAGGAACATAAATCGAAGTTGGTGAAATTTTCAGCATGTTGTGCCAGCTGAAATTTTCTTTCCTACAAATTACTCAAATTATATTTATACACTTTATCTGGTCTGATACGACTTTTATGTGAGCCTTTCATCTTCCTCTGTGAAATCCTTTTTTTTATCTTAATCAGTGGCAATGTCACACAAGAAAAGTAATTCTTTTGAGATAGTAAATTTCTCACATATTAAATCGGAAAACTTCTCCACCATAAAATTTGTATAATATCCTGATTCAATGTGTTGCATATAATAAACATGTACTTCACTGCTCTCAACTGTAATTTTAAACAAAGTAAATACGAAAACTCCCTCACTACAATTAGGAAAAGTGGATATATGTATAGCAGCATCCTCAAACTGTTGAAGCTGCTTGTTCTTTGAATCCATGAAATGGCATTCCATCAACTGAGTGATAATGTCATGCTCAATGTAAATGGCTTTCTGGCATTTTTCCAAATTGGTTGTAAGCACAGTTTTCACATTGCTAACTATTGATAAATCAAATTTTCTTTTCCTGGATACATTTTTATTGTTACTATCTGGAGGATGTAATGAGGTTTCCTGCAGTAAAGAATTGGACATGAGAGATATAACTTCTATATTGTCATCTGTTGTCCAGTTTTCTCCCAGAAGCTGCCTCTTGGATATAAATTCTGCAGTTTGCTTATCAAATTCCTGAGCATTACAGTTTAGCATAGATAAGTATTTGTTGTGATGTTCAATAGTGTATGGATATTGTGGTGGCATTAAGAAATCTTCATCCAGTAAAAGGAGATATAGCTTGGATCGCTGTAGACAGAAAAAGAGTGAATTGTATATAAAACATCTTGAATATCATTAATAAATAATATTTTATAAGGGTCTTTGTTCTCATCAACAATATATCAAATGACCTTAATTTTTAGGAAGCTATGGAAATTGTCATGTTTGTGAGACATTACACAAAGCCTGTTACTTATGAAAAGCAAATTTGTTAAATGTGATACAAGGTCAAGTTGGTTACCTCAAAAATAAAAAAGTAACAAGGTATACCACAGTAGTAATGTGATTACCACAATTTACTGCAACTCTGCCTCAAGTGACATTTTGTTGTAAACACTTCAATAATAACTGATTGTTTTGCATATAAGAATATTTAATATATGTAAGAGGACGAAACATAGGAACTGAATAGATTATTTTAGGTAAGTATTTAAAGTCAACAAAAAATGAAACAAGACTTCTATCATTAAATGTCAACTGAAAAATAAAACAGTTTCAATATGAACTGACTCAAATTTCAATGTCACAGACTAATAAAAGGTAACTCTACATCATGAAAAATATGAAAATAATATGTTTAACTATAGCATAAAATATGGATAACTGATATCGTATTGTAAGTTAGGTTATGGACAGAACTCAGTGAGCCAAAACCATGTATCATTTACTTTCAAGACACATTTCTAATGACAATAATTTTAATATCTCACCAATGGCACTGGACATAAATGCAGATCGGTAGTTATTTTTGATAACTGTCCTAGAGGTAAAGCTTGTTCCCATTCTTCAATGGAATGAAAAGAAAACTACTCCTGCAAAAGTGATAAAATTGAAACTATTAAAATGTTTAAAATAAGTTTTTGATTATAACAAAATCTTACATATCATGTTGGTTGCAAAAAACAGTACATAAAGAAGTGCAAAGCAAAATATATTCTGAACTTGCAAGTGTTCTCCAAGAAATATTCATATGATAATCTTATTAAGTACACAGAAGGCCTGAAAAAATACAACAAATGTGATTTCAGTAACAGTGAATAAAAAACAAGGTACATATATAAGTTCTTCTATAATTGTTAGCAACCACGGAAATTAATTTGCTGTAACTGTTGCTATGGACAGCATTATTTTAATATGATAAACAGTACACAAAATAGTTCATCCAAGTAAGTACAATTTCAACAATGAAGCAATCAATATTGAAATTACAAAGTTACTATACTTAATGTTCATGTCTTCAAAATGACCAAAATACTGTTACCTGCCGCAGTAGACTGTCCTAAGAGAAATAATTTTCACAGCCCTCCTTCGATTTTCTTTGGGAGGTCTTCATCTTGTGCTGATTGTAACATGATATTTGCATTTGCAAAGGTTTCACTGTAGTATTATTGTTTAAAGGACAACATTATACCTGAACCTGACAACAAATATCTCACAGTAATTGAATCACACTTTACAATACACATGTAGACAAAGAAACATATAAACAGCAAGATACAGCCATACAACTGCTTCACCAAAATAAACAAAATTAACTATTATTCAATTTCCTATTACTTACTAAATAAATGTGTTTTAATACGTGTGTTTTCAACTCGTTTCCATCACTACATGTGAAAACACAGTCTTTCCATTGACATAACATGCCTGGATGAATATGATCGATTACATGCTGTCCTAAAAGCTGCACTGTTTGTAATGTTTCTGTACAAGATTCCCAGGAACAAAGAATCTAGAGAGATAAGATCATCACCATGACTTCTTGTAATTAGAAGAGTAGGGCATGAAATGGGGAATTAAAATACTGCACCAATGCAAAGAAATTCATACTGCTAAAACAAAATGAGCCTATCTTTGAAAGTATTTACATAACTAAAAAATGTATGAATATAAACAAGAAAAGCAGACAAAACATTAAGTTAAATTGCTAATATGGTCTATCTATGATCTGAATGAAAAATTACTGAAACAATGGCAGTTAAATTTGACTTTTTATGATCATTCACATTGCAAAGAAACTGTCACAATTCTGACTCGAAACACTATTGCCAGTTATATTTGCTGGTTAGGTATTTTGTATTACTTATTTCTGCTTGATAAATATTCCATGTATTAATTATATACATATCACTGCCTCAGATGATAAGTTTTAATATGTGCCTTGTGAACACAAGGGAGAAAAAAAAAGTGTACACAAAGGTGTAGATGGTAATAAAAAAAAAATACCACCGGAGGTCCAGGATTTTTTTCAACATCACCAGAAAGAATCAACTTAATTTTTGCAAAGTTCTTTCAACAAAATGCAGCAATCCTTTTCACAAATGACCTACAGGTAGACAACACTGATGGTTCTCCTTGGTCTTTTTCTTCATATTTCATGCCTATAAAATGATAAGAAGATACATTTAATGCTTAATGAACAAAGCACACATTTAATAACATGTAATATCTTTATTCAAGGTGATGATAAATATGTCATGGCACCAGTTTGATTGCTGAGGAATTAGGGATGCATATAAAAGGTACATATTTAAACAATGGTGAGGGGCTGCATAGCAAAGATTACATATTAGCAATGCACTTATTTCAAAAGCTAGTGTCATTATTATATTGTAATACACTGGTTTTCTCTGAGAAGAAAATGACCATCACTGATGATATATGCCATCGGATCCATTAAATACTCACAACTGATTATCTCCTCCGAATGGACATTATTCATGACTTATTAAAAAAGTATTGTGGAATCATCTGTTGGAAATGACAGAAAGTACTGTTTATATTAAATAAAAGGAAAACGAATAAGTCACACATTAAAGTTCCGGTTTACACCTTTTGTGCAGCAGTCTTACTTAAGAAAAGGGCACATTAGGCTATCAATATAAAAATATACATACAAATATGCACACCAATAAATATACAGAAAGTGAGAGAGATGGTTGATAGCAAATAGACCAGATACATAACGTAACACTGAAATAACCATTTACCAAATAACTGCTTTCCAGGAACATCCAATGCACAAAAAATTGCTATTAGTTACGGAAGTTCTGTGACTGGATGCCTGACAAGTATGTATCTCATCCTGTAAAAATGTAAATTCTGTACAAAACAAATGCTTGAGGGTCTTCCGCATTTCATAAATAGACCAATACAAGTATTAAATAGCTATTCATACACAGCTCATAACTAGTGACAATTGTACCCTGATTCTGGTGCACGATAATTTTAATGTATGCATATATTATTCACATGAAACAAGAATGAGACTTACTTTTACATCTGTTTCAAGACGTTAGTAAAGAAACTTTAGAACATGAAGACAATTTTATCTGAGTCACCTTTATGTATCAATCTGAAATACCTATATATATATATATATATATATATATATATATATATGTGTGTGTGTGTGTGTGTGTGTGTGTGCGTGTGTGTGCAAACAGCACATGTCATTGACATTAATTTACAAAATGTACACAATGAATTAGTAATGTGACTTTTTCAGGAAGAACAAAAGAAAGTAGTAGAAGTGTTGTCCTCATTCAAAACTAGTGATGGCTGCCATAACCCATAAAAACCCCATCCAATCTTAATACAGAGAAATATGAAAATTATTTAGTTCACATTTTATATAAAGAGAAACAAATATATATCATACCTTCATAAGGTATCGTTTCAATGAAGATCCTTACCTGGAAAGGAATAACTGATTTAAGTTCTATTGACAAAAGGCTTACACAGAGGGAACAAAATGCTGAAGTATGTAGAACTTTAGGAAAAAACAATACTTGTTAATATATACTGAAAAATGCAAGAAATACAACTTCATATCACAGAATTTATGACTTTAAAGCACGAAATATATAACACTAAAATTTTATGGCAATTAGTTTTTCTAACAAGAAGCAAATTTATTCGGTTAATTTTTGAACAGTTATTTCAGACTTTGGCATATATATTTCAAAAAACATACAAATGGTCTCCATTTCCTTTCTATGAGGAACATGTCTGCACAAGTAATGATTCAAAAAAAAGTCTTCTTTAGTGCATTTCACAGGACACTCGGGACAGCAGAATACCTAAAATAAAGTAACAGTCTCATCAGTAATAACGTTACTGGAAAAACAATACATAAATGTTAACCATGCTGCATTTTTTTAATAATAGATTAGTATTTATGATATTTATGGAACAGAGATGGAACAAATTGATAAAATCTAATGATCAGATCATTACTTTACTGGTCATCTGTAAAAGCAATATTCTGAATTCTGATATAAAGATCAAGAAAACGTATTTATATTTTCTATTTACCTTTGCAGGGGTGATTTTCTGGATGAATCTTTTAAATTTTGACTTCTGGTGTGTCATGGCAGCATGAATGTGTCGATCCTTAAAATTAAAACTTTATATCATGGCAAGAAATGACACAAAATGGAAACAAATAAATTGTCAACATTAACATGGTCAGATGTAATAGTTGCCTACAACATCATTTACATCCAAATTAATTTTATACATAACTGCCTTGCTATTTACCACATCATCATTACTTTTTCAACAAGTACATTTTCATAACAGACATTACTTTCACTGCAGTTACAACAATGAACTTAAATACCCAAATCCCCTAGTCTTTTCTTACATTATTACTTCAAAAGAATCTTTCAGAGTGAAACAATTATACCTCAATACTAAACATTTACCTTGTATATGTTATGAATAGCTGTTGTTGGCAATATTACAGCAACATCCACACTGACATTCACTAATATCTCATGCTGCTCTAATCTGCATACAATAAAGGCATATATCAGTGAACACATTTAAAGGGTTCTCTTACTGACAATAAAAATGAATAGACTAAAGTTACTCAGAGTATCAGCAGTAACTATTGATACAAAAGAAAAGGACACCGGATATAGTTGAATAAATGACAATGTAAAGATGTGTCTGGAATTATAACTTTCAAAATAAGAACATGTCTTTCAAGAGAAAAAAATGAAAACTAAGAAAATGAGAAAAATATTATAATAAGGGCTGCACACATGGGTTGTAATGGGTGTAATCTGGTGAAGAATATTTACGCTGATCTAACAAAAATAATTACTGTGAAACAAAGATACAAAAAAATGTAATTTCCATTAATATAACCATTTTGACAATATAGAGTTTATGTAAAAAGTGTAAGATACATTCATATTGCTGGCACCGTCAATTTCTCCATGCAGAAATGAATAGTGCATTATCAATCTATATGGATATCTATGTTCAGTACAGAATCCCTAAAGTTCTTATATGGCTTAGTAATCATATTGTAAAAAAGCAGCTTGACACCTATCAGTAAATAACTATCAGCCAATGTTAACATCATGCAGGGCCGGAGTATCAATAGGGCAAAGTGGGCAACGTGCCCAGGTCCCCCGAGGCTCAAGGAGCCCCATATATTATCGTCTGATTTCACTGGCAGTGTTGTTAATAGTACTGTAACCATATCTATGGACAAGGCAGGATAGCTATGGGCCCCTTTGTTGGCTGTGTCCAGGACCACCAAAGGCCTTAATCTGGCCCTGACATCATGTATCAATATTTTCTTGCCCAAGTAAGAAATCGCTGAGAAAAAGGGAAACGCAAGAGACCAATAACTATTAATCAGTAACAGCGAAGTATGTAAACTGAAGCTGCATTTACCCAAGTTACAATAGTCTGTAACAGTCCATACACACATAATGTACGTATTAATAAACACATGCAAATTTGATAAACTTAAATAAAAATACATAATTAATGCTCAAATTTTGGTTTTAAATGTGTAAACAGCTGCATTATTAGCATGCATAAATATACATGCAGACTAGGTTCCTGTCTTAAATATGATATATGATTCATCTGAAAATTCCATAATTGGTAAGTAGTAACTGTACATCAAAGCATCATACACTTTCCATGAAGAACTTTATAGAGGAAATTTAGGTAGCAAAACATGAAGCTCAGCATGGCCCTGCAAAATAGGTTACATGTACAGTACCAGACCTTAAATTCCAAGATGGCTGAATATTGTAATTGTTAGGATTCATCTCAAATTTTTGGCAAAATAAAAATCAATTATTAAATCAGTCAACCAGTAGTTGAATAAAATGACATCATTGTTTGAATAATGAATGTTCAAAATGAAGGTAAACAAGGAAGCATTGATGAAGAAGGTATAGCATTTACAAGGTTATTAATTATAAAATAAATGCAAAGTGATCAGTCCTTTCAAAAGTTTGGAAACCCATTGGCTACCATAAATACCCACAGGAACCCAAATAAGATTTTAATACCTTTGTTAGAAATTTAATCGCACTGGATGTGTGTTGTACATATTCTTTTTTTATGGTTTGACAGAGACTTATGCTGGCCATGGGTTTTGGACCAGTGGGTGTTAAGAAAAAGTTATTGTTAGTATGAACAATATAACAACTTTCATGTCTGACATGTGTGTACATTCTTCAAGACAATGGAAACAAGAAAAGAAACCAATTCAGATCATGGTGCACACTGAAATATAACCATTTTGTCAGGACTGATTAATAATTAGTAATATTAGAAAGAAGAACCATATCAGTCACATCACTATAATGTTTCCTTCTCTTTCGCAAATTGAATAATGTTATACTATAACCTGGCAATTGGCTTGCAATTCATTTCCCTTGAATCACTGCAGTTGTAAATGTACACAATGAACAGAAATAAGATATAAAAAAATTGAAATATCAAAGGGAATCAACATAAAGAAAGCATGAGAAAAACAAACCTTTTCTGAGAACAAGGTCTAGTTGTATGAGACTGAAAAGAGTGTCATTTATATTAAAAACACAAGAAATGTTCAGCAGGGGTAAAAGTGATTCATGTGAGCATAAGAAGAATGATATATCGGCCTAAACTGTGGAACCTAACTTATGAAAACAAGACATCAGAAGACAGCTATGAACATTTTATAAAACCTACTGAACTGCTAGGAATGATCATTTATTATTAAACTGTTTCAAAGCAAACTATATTTAATCATAAATAAAAATGTCTCTTCCAACAACCACATTCTCTAGGTTCCAGGGCAATGATAATAGTGGTGGAACTGAGGTTTATTGCCATTTTTAACACTAACGTAGATGGTTGAGCTTGTAAGGCAAATCAATGAAACCAATCAGTCATTGAGGCTAACAGTGTGAAAATCATATCCTGGACAACACTCATTAGGCAAATTGTTACAGACAAACCTATACCACCAAGTCTGATGTATTAACTATGAGACCTTGACCTTCATTTATTGGAGAGGGATTGTACATGACACCAACCTACTGATATGAAAAATGTCACCAAATATTTAAAATAATTGACAAGACTTTCAAACTTTGAGCCAAGACAAAGCTGCATTAGGCCTATTTCAACCCATGAACCATACCTCCAACCCTGACATTCCAAAGTTTCTGGGTGTGAGTTTACATAGCCAATAGCAATGTAGATATGAATAATTAAAACAATTATTTTTGAAACCCACAAGTCGTACAACAATTACAGCCTGTACCAGTGGTACAATTGATTTACCCTGTGACCTTACAGCAAAAAAAAGTGGAACGAAGTCATGCATAGCTCAAATTAGTATGTGTCAAAAAAGCAGTTTGATAAGAAACAATTCTTCTAAATATTACTGCAAAACTACTACGCATTAAAACATTATGGCAAAGAATGTTACAGCCCAGATAAAACTAGAATGGACTAATTTTGATCTATGAACAACAGATGTGACCATGACCATCACAATTTCTGGGCAGGTGACATACGCCTTTGTTTCAGATGAATACAAACTTTGTGAAAACCCAGAAGTCATTAAAAAGTCAGAGATTGGACAAGCCTGTGGTAGGTGTAACCTAACCCTTGACTTCCAACCATGAAGAGTAACATGTATATCCAGAGCTTTAACTGGCATGAGACACAGCCAGGACAATGTCAAAAACATTATTGAAAATATAATTCAAAACATACGAGTTGTTGAAAAAAATGTAAATGGACATGTCAAGGATAAGCCTAATTTTGACCTCAGACCTCACATATCACTAATAGTAGATGTAAATGGCTGCAATCAGTAAGCCACTATCAACCGTGTCAAGATGAATAACTAAACCTGATTTTATCGAAAACATATGTATTAAAGAATTATGGCCTTGAGACGAAAGTGTGACATATGGACAGATGTAAAAGGAAATAACAAGGGGGGGGGGGCAGGGGAGTATTATTTCTTGCATTAAATGACATAGTTTTCAAATTATCTATATCACCATGCTCATACCTTTTTTACTCTTCTTGAAACAGGTACTCTGTATCGTTTATACCCTCTGAATTTGGGAATAAATGGTTTTCCCCTAAAAATGTGGCTGTCCTTTAATGAAATAAATACAAAAACATTATCAATATATGTAAAGACATTTAAAAAAATATATCCGTAAATTAGTCTGTCAAATCATTGTTAAGTAAATCATACAGAACATCAATAATGTTACATGTCACTTTGAAATGACAACATTGAATTCAACATTTTTTAATACAGGGTTAAAAGGTCATGGTTGGGTATTTATTGATGGACGTTATGTTAACTTTGTGAGTGATTAGGTAAAATGTACACATTGATAAATACCCAACCATGATCATTTAATCTTTATAATTCCACTTTACTTCACTTCTGTCATCAGGTCAGCAGATTTTATCAACAAAACATTCACTTTTACGAAGATCGGAGTTTTCTTTCATTAGACTCTTAACTGTGACAGAATACACAGCCAGATCTTCGCTAGCAAAGAGCCATCAAATCTTTAAACAGCACTATAGGATAGAGTGTCATAGTAGTTCATGCCAGTGATATATATATATATATATATATATATATATATATATATATATATATATAGAGAGAGAGAGAGAGAGAGAGAGAGAGAGAGAGAGAGAGAGAGAGAGTTAATGCCGTTAAACCAGGCTATTCCTTTTTTTTCCCCCTAAAATTAAACTTGCCTATGGAAAGTGTTGTTATAGCATTCGTTGTTGCTACTGTCTATGTGTTTCGACCTTTCAAAAACAAAATCGTGTCAATTTTTAGTGAGATGCCTTGCTTGACATTTGACACTGTCCTTTAATAACGGCTGCCGAAACATGTCGAGGCGAAATGCAGTAATTTCTGAAGATTGGCTTGTAAAGCCTGCCATATGCCTTCTTCGGCAAAAGGCGTGAGTGTTGGAGTGCAGGAACGTTTGGCAATTACACTGTTTTAACTTCTTAAGGTCCATTTTAATCTGGAGTTTGTAAATTTTGATCGAAATTCGGGGGGGGGGGGAGGGGCGTCGGCGCATGTTGTTGTTATTATTAGGGTGTAAGGCATTGATATTGATAAAACTTCACATCAAATGACCTGGAAAAAGAGAACCAAAAATAGTCAATTTAAAGATGTGTAAAAAATTCAAGATCAGTATCACTTGACTGTTTAGATTAAATCAAATTGTAGAAAACTTGGTAAATTCATATAAATTGGAATTATAAAATATATAAGGGCATAACGTAATGATTTAACATGGACAGATTTCCTGAATGTATATGCCATTTAAAGAAAAAATTACAAATAAACTACTTACCAATGACATTAACAAAACATACACTGATATGTATACTTGACCGTAATCATGTTAAAAGCAAGTTTAGCTTTTAAGTCAAAGCTATAATTTATGTTAATTACCTTATGCATGTGATCCATTAGCTGAAGTTTCTCTCCGGGTGGAAACTGCTTTACTACATCTGCATAAGACATACTGGTATCACCAGTGTGGCACAGGTCCGAGGATACAAATTTAACAGCACTATTTATCTGCATCATGTCAAGATCAACAACAAATGACTCCATTACTGTTTTCAATACATATGCACCTTTTCTATTTAGATGGAGTCCATCGTGTGCCAAATGCATATTCTGATCAAACACTGTTATATAGTCAATAAAATGGCACTTCTCACATTCTCGGCTTAACCTCATAATGCCATCATTTAGTGCTGCACATCCTCTTTGTAAGTCTGGTAAAACAGTCCAGTTCCAATCTAAAGATTTAAAGTTATTGGTAGTTCGAGGCAGAATCCCACACACACTAACCATCATCATGGGATTAGTTTCCAGAAGATGATGAATACAATCTCTGTAACAGCTGAAAGCAAGACATGTGCAAAAAGAAATGAACAAAAATGCAAACCATATGTTAATACTACAGCTGTGAAAATTTAAGAAAATCGTCACCCAGGTACATGCTAACATTTGGGACATATAAACAAAAATATAAATAGAAACATCTGCTATCTGGGTTAATTTGTTCAACTCTCAAGCCCT
Source organism: Megalonaias nervosa (assembly GCA_016617855.1). Lineage (NCBI taxonomy): Eukaryota > Metazoa > Mollusca > Bivalvia > Unionida > Unionidae > Megalonaias > Megalonaias nervosa. Next base: position 7,401 of record JAECUM010010445.1, on the reverse strand, counting down.
ATGCAAAAATAACTCTTTCACATCTTAACATCATTTGGCCAGATTTAGGCACAACGCATGGTGTCACTTTTTGCTGTAACATTGTTAAAGTCATATGCAATGGTACCACAGTTTCTCATATTAATTAATGTTCCCCTTCCTCTGATGTTAAGATCGTTTATTCTGATGTGTGGGGGACTGTCAGTTAATAAAGGTAGCTTGCTGGGTACTCAACAGCCCTAGTCAATATGGATGCTAAACATAAAAACATTCTTGAAAATTTAGTCATACAATGTAAGACATAGCACATGTTTTTGTTTTAGTGCTATGTCTTACTACCCAAATAACGGCCTTGTATAGCATGCTCCGATGTCGGTTGACATTGGAACGAGTAGTCAAAGTTTGCCAGTTGTGCGTGATAGTCCTGAAAATTTAACTTTCGTTACACTGTTAGTCGACATCAACACATGCTACACAGCGCTGTTAGTTAGGCAGTAAGACCCATCACCCCCCCAGAACAAAAATATCGGGTGATGTGTCTTACGTTGTAGGACTTTTGAAAATTATGCTTGTCTTATTCAAAATAGAGACACAATTTGGACTTCACCAATAGGAAACATCGGAGATTCCCTGTATGACGTCACAACTAAGCGTTGGCACAGCCCTGGTTGGCAGAACCACCATGGCGACGAAAGACAATCAGCGTATATCAGCTTAAGCCATTGAATCGGCAGCGCTAATTGTATACCCCTTATTGATGTTGGGTATATAATCTAGGTCATTAAGACTGTCACTTTCCTTATATATATATATATATATATATATATATATATATATATATATATATATATATATATATATATAGATATATACACACACACTAAAAGTAACATGGCTTTAAAAGTTTTGGTATAAAATAATTTGATACTCCATTTGTATACTGTTGGTATATCAAACTGTGGTCCACCCATGTGCAATAATATGCTTATATAAACAATGGAACTGCGTGCTGTTAATTCTAGGCCTATAGATTAATGATGCATTTCTACTTATTAATCATTAGATAGTAAGAAAATAACGATACAAATTATAAATTATTCCAATTTCTAAATGAATTTACCATGATACACAATTTCACCTCAATCCTTTCTGCTTCTGTTGAAAGGGAAAATATGTGTATTAGCATGTGATATAAATAAAATATATGTATAGTATGTATGCTATCAATGATATACCACTCGCAAGCCTCATTTCCTTTGAATGAAAAATGTATAAATCTCATAGTATATCGTAGATATCAGCATACATTATATATATATATATATATATATATATATATATATATATATATATATATATATATAGAGAGAGAGAGAGAGAGAGAGAGAGAGAGAGAGAGAGAGCTATTGGATACACGTTAAGTTTCATAAAACGAAATTTGACTGCCATGAAAGTTTGTCCTGAAAGATAGCATGTAATAGCTGTGGACAATTATTCGTTTCTTGTCGTCTCATCTTCATCGTAAACCCATTATGCAAAATAAAAAGGTGATGCACATTGTTGCCATGTTTTATCATTGAACTTTACATTTCCTTTGTTTATAAATGATTATATGCATAAACAGCTGGAGACAGAATTGTTTGATGTTGTTTTACTCATTATCAACAACAAACCGATACAACTTATCATGGTTCCATTGTGGAAACTTATTTCGTTTTCAAAATAGGTGTGGGTGTATTGGTTTTGAAGTTCTTTAATTGCATGTCTTTGTACAAAGACCTATTGTGATCAATGATTACTGCAATAAATTTCACTGTTAAACAGTGTTTGTTTATATATATATATATATATATATATATATATATATATATATATATATATATATATATATATATATATAACTTCTGGTGAACAAGCGTATTCAATCAAATGTGGAGTAAGCCTATGGTCTTTCTGCCAACCAGACCAGGGAACCCACCACGTGATCATGCCTTATGACGTCACGGCGATGTTCGCTATAACCACTTTTACTCTTAAAGTCATAAATGATATATACAATAAATATTTATAATAGTTCTGCTGCAAATATTAGGCACAAATAATAACATGTTTTTAACGTAAAATCGACAAGCAAAAATACCTTGTGAATATGTTCACATCATTTCCAACATCATTCGAACCTATATGAAGAATCAGCAGGTCAGGCTTTTGGGCTCGGACACCATCGAACACTTTGGATTTAAAATCCGTGATATCTCCAACCAATTTTGCACCAGGAATACATAACAGGAATAAGTTGGGAAAATTCAAAATACCAGACAGTTGCTTCAAGTTTGAATCACCTGCAATGAAAATGCTCTTCAACATTCTGACAAGTATAAGTGAAATAAACTATTAATATGAAATGAATATCAACTATTTAAAGGAAGTATATTTTTATAAAAACGCATAAACACTTATCAAATGAATATTAAACAGTTCCTAGTATTTTCTTTAAGCTAACAGTACTACTGCTACTACTATCCTAACTAGTATATTATAACGTGGATATACACTTATCTTTTTACTTACGAAGTAAAATCAAACTTAAACACTCTAACAACAAAGTTGGCAATTTAAGTACAGAATCAAATAAATTCAGCAAATATTCACAAAAACCAAAGCAAACTTGATACCAGACTGAAATGAAAATTCAAATCGGTCGGCAGTTAGGAATGTACCAACAGTCTATACAAACTATATTGCTAAATTTGTGCTCTAAAATAAAATGTCAAATAAATGAAAGCGTCAGCAATTATTATTATTATTAATTACACATATGAGCAAACTTGGTAAATATATATGAACAAAGAAAAATGTAGCTTAAATGCAGTAATTAGTAATCGTTATTCGTGAAATTTGAAATGCGTCCAACCGAATATGGCTCAAGCGGAAGCAGGAAGTAGAATTGATGGTTTATGGGATTCTTTCCAAGCAAATGTGTTATACAACCAATCAAAACCGTCGTTTTTTGCAAGGGCATTTGCATATCTGAATATATGAATCTTTAATTAGTGGCAGCTTTTCTCCTATAACCGATCTCGTCTTGCGGTTTAATTTTGATAACTTTCCTGACCAATTGCTGCAGAAATCTGAAAGATCTTGCAGCCTCCAGTCCATAATATAAAATGAAATACAATATTATTGACAAAATCCCTCGTAAGGGATTTATTCGTTGTCTTATTATTTATTTCTTATTTATCTCCCAGGAAAAAAAAACAAAAAAAAAACAAAAACAAAAAAAATTTCTCTATTGTTAAACACTCTAGGATATGACGCAAATCTAGTCGCTGAGTCTATTTATATCGCACAGTCACGCAATTTCTCGAGAAAGACCTCAACAAAACGGGATTCCGAATTGTTGCTTTTTACCCAATAGAATCTCAACACTGTATCATGGGCAATGTTCATACAACGTCCACTGTGTGATAGCCTAGAAGTATCAGTCCCATTGAAAGTCCTAAAAGATCAGATATACTTGCTGGAGAAAAACATTTAAGTGTGAAGTGTGTTATGAATGGTCTCATCAGATAGAAAATCTGAAGATGCATACTAGGGAAAGAACATTTGAATGTGAAGTTTGCGATAAAATGTTCAGTCACCATGAAACTCTGAACAGACACTTGAGGATACATACGGGAGAAAAACCATACAGATGTGAAGTATGTGATGAAAGGTTTAGTCAAAGTGGGCATCTGCAGGGGCACAAAAGGATACATACTGGAGAAAAGCCATTTAAATGTGAAGTATGTGATCAAAGTTTTAGTTACAGTGGAAGCCTGAAGACGCACATAAGAATACATACCGGAGAAAAACCATTTAAGTGTGATGTATGTAATGAGCGGTTTAGTCACAGTGGAAGTCTGAAGACGCACATGAGGATACATACTGGAGAAAAGCCATTTAAGTGTGAAGTATGTGTTGAAAGATTTAGTCACATTACATGTCTGAATAAACACACAAGGATACATACTGGAGAACAGCCATATAAATGTGAAGTATGTGATAGAAGGTTTAGTCAGAGTGGAAGTCTGAAGACGCACATTAGGATTCATACTGGAGAAAAACCATTTAAGTGTGAAGTATGTGGTGAAAGATTTAGTCACACTTCAAGTCTGAATAAACACACAAGAATACATACTGGAGAACAGCCATATGAATGTGAAGTGTGTGATAAAAGGTTTAGTCAGAGTGGAAGTCTGAAGATCCACATTAGGATACATACTGGAGAAAAACCATTTAAGTGTGAAGTATGTGATGCAAGGTTCACAGATAAATCAACTCTGAAGAAACACGCCAGGATACATAGTGTAGAAAAATCATTTCAGTGTAAAGTATGTGATAAAATGTTTCAGTGCCTTGAACATCTGAAGGTACACATGAGACATACTGGAGAGTAAATGTTTAATGTCAGTCCTACAAAATACAGCAAAGATGGTGAAAAACATGGAAGTAAAGAGCAGAGAAGGTCAAGGTCATACAAAGATGTGCAGAGATTATTTCAACTAACAGTACTGGAAATATTGAATGTTGATAAAAAAAAATGTGTGAAAATAAATACAAAGACTATTCACATGGCCTTCGTGTGGCCACTTTTGTAAAAGAACCTATTTGCATGGCTGCCATGTGCATGATCTGTGGGTGGGTTTGTTTTTTTTTGTGCCAGGGGATTGTAGGTAAAACTGGCACACTGTTACATTCTAGTATTCACATAAGCAAAGGTAAGAAATGATCATGTCATACCTGTCAGCCTTTTCAAAGCGAAGTAGGGAGATTGAGTGAAAGAATAGGGAGATTGGGACCTAAAATCTAGAGGTTTTTCACGACAAATGTAAGCCTTGATTTCGCTAAATATTGACTTATGGTCTGGATCCAATATGTATGAAATTCTCAAAGGATGCACTGTTTCTTCCTGTGATGTGCATTATTTTACCTCAGTACAGTTTTCTGGTCAGCTGTGGCTAAATTGAACAAATAATAAAGGTTAGTTTTTAGTAAACCTTCAAGAAAGCCAGATTGGCTAGTAATAAGCAATTAATCCTTATCATTGCTGTTATCTTGTAACAAAGACTGGCCCTCCAGTATAACGTAACTAAACCATGTTCTACAGTGTGTGTTATATAAGCACCAGCATTTGATTTGGAAATAAACATGTTCTACAGTATGTGTTATATAAGCACCAGCATTTGATTTGGAAATAAACCATGTTCTACAGTATGTGTTATATAAGCACCAGCATTTGATTTGGAAATAAACCATGTTCTACAGTATGTGTTATATAAGCACCAGCATTTGATTTGGAAATAAACCATGTTCTCCAGTATGTGTTATATAAGCACCAGCATTTGATTTGGAAATAAACCATGTTCTACAGTGTGTGTCATATAAGCACCAGCATTTGATTTCCAAGTAAACGATGCGCTGTTTTGTTGTAAATACACTGTCTCAAGCTACCATATTTGTGGCAACTATTTGTCCAACATTTTATATACTACCTTATTTCCATATTCTCAGCTCAAAAGGCATTTAACATTGTTTACTAAATAACAGCTTTTTCAGGGCACATAAGCTGTGTGGTGTGTTTCTTCTTTCCTTCTTTTAATTTAATGCTGGTAATTAATGTTTTTATATATGGTAATGTATTTTCCGGTGTCCACTCGTGTAAGTTTCTTTGGTGGGAAAAGAGATGCTTCAGCATTCACAATGATGTTTCTTGGGATTGAAACAAATTTCTGACAATTTTATTGTTGTGCATTATTTTTTGTTGTCCATTAGTTTCTGATTATTGTATTGCTGTAGGGTTAAATAAAATTCATAAATAGTCGTGAATAATGCTTAAACTTAACATTCTGTTTACTGAAGAAAAAAATTTGTTTAAGTTTGCAGACAGAGGTGAGATGTTAGTGATCCAATATTCAAGTTTTGAGACTTTTTTGGTTTTCTGAGGTTTTTGCAGATGTGGAAAAAGTCCTTTTCTAAGCACTTATGTGGTAGAGAGAGAGAATGCAATTATAAAAGTATCAATGCTTGTGTATGTGTAAGAGTGCACAAAATTTAACAATAATAACAAAAATAACAATATGCTTCCTATCGTAAAATCACATTATATCACATTAATACAGTTGTTCCACATGTATACAATCAAGAAGCAATCTGTTGTGTGTAATACATGGATATCAAAATAATGAACTTTGGGATGACCAAATTTCATTCACTCACCATAGGACTCCTATAAACTGTTTCAAACAAAAACAACTGAAGTTTGGCCTTTAAAAGGATTCTGGTTTGTGTTTCAAATGTAGGATAATTAAAATCAGAAGGATCATATTACATTTTTAGTACTGTTATTTTAATTCCTCCTTTTGCAGGTTAACTCTATGCTTTTGCATATCAAGGATCAGTTTTAACTGATAATAATACATAAACTAGTAAGCCATGGGACAATAGCACCGGTAAGCCATGGGACAATAACACTGGTAAGCAGTGGGACAATAGCACTGGTAAGCCATGGGACAATAGCACTAGCAAGCCATGAGACAATGCCACTGGTAAGCCATGGGACAATAAGAATCGAAAGTGATGAGACAATAGCACTGGTAAGCCATGGGTCAATAACACTGGTAAACCATGGGAATGATTACCAGCATTGTGAGGGAATGACTGCATCAAACATTTGTTCACAACAAAACTGCCATTTCCTCTACCAAGATACTGGTATATCTAGATGTATAAGTGGAAACTAAAATGTCATCATGGCTCATTTCAAAGATATATCTGCTCCAGCATTTGCCATAGATGCACTTATGTTTGTGATCAAAGTAAACGAGATTTCAGAATTACTCATACCTGGCCAGGAAATAGAATTGCAAGTGCTGGACAGGCTATCACAGGCATGTCAACACTTAAGCATTGGATTTGTTTTGGAATACCACTAAAATTTACTCAGAACAGTAGACATTTGGATTATTTGGGATTTAGTTCGCAAAGCCATTAAGGTCTTTTAACATATCACTTTCTGTTCTAGGGAAAATAATTATTTCTTGAATTTTACAAAACTTGTTGGTTCTCACCCTTTTCTAGTACTTATTTGAAGATCATAGAGTCATAATAGCACATATATGATTGGCTTGTTTACCATGATTAAATGCTGTAAGGTATAGAGGCAGAGACCTGTATACAACTAAATAATAAACTGATTTAAAGCATATTGTCCAAAATATACAGTTTCACACTATTATGCCTTGTGTGTTTTGCTTGAGCTGTATTCATCGTAGTTGGTTTATCTTCTGAACCACGATGATGACTGGCTGTATTGCATCAACGTCCTTCTGTATGTAAGTCTTTCCCCTTAACCACAGTGATGACTGCAAGGGTCAGTCTAGA
>JAECUM010010444.1:0-95610 GCA_016617855.1 Megalonaias nervosa | reverse complement strand
AGGCTTTTTATCATTAAGACAGATTGAAATTTTCGTCCTTACGCTAAGGACTTCATCAGCAGACTGATGTGATCTCTACTGACTGTCAACATCGGTCGATGGAACGGTGAGCGATGTTAACAAATTGTACCACATATGCGGCCGGTTTTAACGGCCCCCGTCCCTGTTCAGCGTCGGTTTGTGCGCACGCTCACCATTAATCGAGCGATGTTGACAGTCAGTAAGAGATCACATCAGTTTGCTGATGAAGTCCTTAGCGTAAGGACAAAAGCTTCAGGTTAGCTTTCTCTGTTGTTTCATTTTATTTTATTTATTTATTTATTTTGGTATGTAATTGAAAAGTTAAACACATTGTCAAATATGAATATTACTACACAGTTAAGCTTTCACCAACTCTGAGAGAGTTGTGTGCCTTGATTGATTTCGAATATTGCGCTTGCAGAATGACGTAAGCTTTCTTCTTCTGCACCAACAGATCTCTCGGCAGATCATGTCACATGCAGCCTTCTCGTTATCTTTTGAGGTAGCTGATTCAAAATTAAATATATTAGACTAAGTCAATGCAAAAAGATTGCTAGTAAATATTACAGTCTTGTAAATCTAGACGGCTACAATGCTAAACATTTCAAATGTTTAAGGTTTCTGAACAGACTGCCAGCGCCTAATGAAACGGCTGCAAATGGATGCATTTCTAGTTTGCAGTGAGTGTTTGATTGACTTAAGCAAAGGCTAAAAAACCGTAATACAGTTATGGAAAAGGTACAAAATAACCTTCCGTGATGATTGACCTCTTAAAATGAACAACAGAGGCTACTATATCTCCTTGTATATGACAGCTGTTTTTACGGGAATAAGATAAGTTTGGGGAGGTGTTGTGGGTGTGAATAGGATTAGATTAAGGGGGGAGGGGCGGATTGTTGGAAGGGCGTGTGGTCTCTAATTAGTGAGTATAAACATGTTCTCACAAATCTATGAGTATTCATAGGTTGAACATGATCACCCAGAGAGCTTCAACAAACTAAATCTAATACGATGCGCCCTAAATGTGTTGGGCTTTAGATGGTGCTTTGAGCGTTGGTTAAGCTAAATTTATTCTTATAATAAAAGCAAAGAACAGCGTTCTCACCTTCATGGAAAACAAAGACAAATTTGATATCATCTAGAAAAAAATATTGTAACACAAGTTTTAGGATATGCTATCCTAATGTCACTTTTGACATCATGCACATTACGATATAAGATTGATTAAGTCAACATCTGCTGGAAGTGAGGGGTCGAATTAGTTCCTACTTACATAAACCATCAGCGAGTGAGTTTTTATTGTATTTCCCCGAGAGTTCTATCTGCAAATTCAGTTCTCGAATACAGTCACTTTGGCATCAAGTAAGGTACAGGTAATGTTGTAATTCCCTATACTACGATAATAGCGTTAAACAATAACTGCCTTACAGTTGGCCTGAAGCCAGTTATATCACATTGTGGTATAAATAAAAGGTTTGTTGGTTCTATGGGCGACCGAATTCGTCTCTGTTACTCGAGAACAAACGTATGGATATATGTAATTGGTATAGACAAATAATTCGAGTCACGTTTTCCATGTTTGGTTAGATTTGTCATAGTTGACTTTGAAGCTGTGTATTGAGTAGTAGTAGTAGTAGTAGGGTTTAACGACATTTTTCAGTACAAGATAGACTATACATGGCGGCCAGTATAACTGCTGGAGGAAGAACCCGCGAAAACCCCGGGAAGAACCACCGACCCACGAGAAGCTACTGGCAAACTTTCTCACGTACCCACGTTAGCCTAGCCTGAGATTCGAACCCACGCAGACAGAGGTGGTGACAGCAGTGATCCGAAACGGTGAGCGCTTTAGACCACTCGGCCACTCGGGGCCCCAGTTGTGTGTTGATATAATCTGATGCAAAGCATGTGCCAGAGACGCGTCCTGATGTGGTGACTTTAGGCAAATATAAACCAATCTGGTGCCAGAGAAAGGCAAGTTGTTAAAGTGAAAAAGATGCATACAAGAGAAATAACAATTTTTTGATGCTCTAAATATGTTGGATGCAAAGAGTGAAGACTGGTTTAGAGTAAATAAGGTTTCAGTCACATGTACAGTATCGGGCCAAAAGTGAGTAACCATTTGTGTAGACGTCATAGGAGGGAAACTAGCTTCATTGTTGTTTCTAAACAAGATCTTGACAAAACTAGTAACGGAAATGTAATTTGCTTAACTAACATTTGGCAATTAAATCTTAGGATCTAATCACATTTTGTAATCACTTAGGTATGGAGTCTTACAGTCCGCTGATGACACTTTGATTGAGAGAGGCCCAAATGTCAAGAACTACACAAACGAGATGATTTCTAGTTTTAATTTCATATATAGTCTTTTTCAAGCTTGGTTTTCATTGTCAGTCATGTTATACTCTATAGATACTGAAGTCGATGATCTGTCATCGTCATATTTTTTATTCAGTGTGTTATGTCAATTTACTACAGTTTTATTCTCCTGGCAAAACAAACCAAATAATAATCCACCTGGAAGAAAGATAATTCTCCATCTCGAAATGCTGTTGCATTACTGGCTACTTATTTTCATTCCAGTATGCTGATATTGTTGTCTGGGCCAATGTTGCCTTTAATTGGGGGTAGATTTCCTTCGCCATTGTTAAGCGCAACCAAAACATTAAAAACTGATCTTGAATATCGGGCGTACACTGCGCAGGCTTTAAAACTCACCTTGCTATCTTTATCAAGTTTTCTCTAAATATAAACTTCTGATCTTTGCCTAAAACAACTTTATTTTTATTAACAAAAGTTATTCTGTACCACTGGCTTAGCAGCAGGGAGGGTGAACAGACCATTTTGCTGGAGACCTTATTTATGAAAAATAAACCTTCTTACGAAAATGAAATCTCAAGGTCAAATAACGTTAAACCAAATCCTGTGTCAGGCCGTGAGATTTCTCTAATTGGGTTAGCTCATTTTGTTACATCATCACTGACGCGCGTTTTTATTTTATGGTGTGTTTCGTTTACGTGCTGGTCACTCAACGCTGGACGTTCACCCTCCCTGCTGCTATAATTAAATCATTGTTATATCAAATAATGGAATCTCATACATCTAAACTAGCTCGTGAGCGACTAGAGGCAATTAAAAAATATCTACCCGTCCGTAATTCTGTCAAGCAACAACTACAAGCGCGTCAGGAGTCTCAGGTGGAATTTGCAGAAGGTGCAGAACAATTATTTAAACCTGTTACAGAGACTACTAAAGGTCTTCTGCCCGCGTTGGAGCAAACTGCTAAAGCAACTGGAAAAATAGCAGAGCGAACTAAGAAAACAAAAAAGATTCTACGAGAACTTTCAGGCGAAATAGCTGCTGCTCAACCAATGCAAGAAATACTTGAAGGTATTGAACAAGTTGGTGATGAAATAGGTGATATAAAGGATCGTACACCAGAACCAGAAGAACAAGAACCAAAACAAGCAAGAGAGAGAATTGATTTGAATGACAAATTTACCCAAAATAATATTGAGTATATCAAAAAAATTAGCGAGGCGAGATTACCCGAGTTTGCTGCAGCAAGTTTTGATCAAAGAAAAAAATTTTTGAAACCCGATTATGCTAATGATATTATAGGTCGTGAAACTTGGTACAAATGGATATTTCCTATACGTTACGAAGCTGATCAGGCCAAAAATAGTGATCCTAAATATATTGCATTTATTAATGGAATAGACTATTATTATTCATGGCTACGTCAACAACAAAAATTACAACAAAAAGCACAATCTCCAAAATCACAAAAATCATGGGAGGGATCACTGCGTGATTATCCAGAATCACCAAAAAGAGTAAAAAAACAACAGAAGCCAAGTAAAAAAGAAGAAAAAAAAAGTAAAAAAATAACAGCAGAAACCAAGTGAAGAGGAAGAAGAGGAATTTCAAGACGCTCCCGGTGCAGCTGGAAGTGGTCTTACTACTCGAGGAAGTGGTCTTTTTAATTGTCCCAATAACGTCCTTGCTGATGTTGATCGACTAGAAATTCTCATTGGAGGAAAACGAGCTGGCAATAATTCCCCAGAAATCATTAATGAAGCAGCTGATATTTGTAAACGATTATTTACAGGCGGTATCATGGATATTAATGTGTATCGGTCTCTCATTAATGAAATCGCCGATATTATCACAGTGATTGAGTATGTAATTAGATGCAATGACTATAATAAGATGATCATACATAATACTCAGCGTGGACCAGCCATGGTCAGGATAATAAATTCACGATTACCAGTATACAAAACGATCTACGGAGATGGACTAGGTGATATTCTTCAAGGTCTATTTAGAAGGATAGCCCCAAAAGCAATACCGCTTGCAAAGCAACTGGGAATGAAAGCTATTGAAGTTGTTCGTGAAAAAGGTATTGGTGCTGTTGGTGATGTTGCTAGCAAAGCATTCTCAGCAATCAAGGATAGACTAGCGCGATTAATACGACGAAAACCTCAGCCACCAGTGAAACTGGCCAGCACTGAAGTGATGCCCGCAAATGTCAGTAAAATAATAAATCAAGCTGCTAATCAAAAACTAGCAGAGTTAGCTGGTGTACCAATGTCAGAAAAAGAAAAAAATATAACCGCCAGTCTGATAGCTGGAAGCGATCTTCGTGTTAGACGAACACGATAATAATAAAGATGTTCAAGCGTATATCTGATCCCGCATTCGACATGGACGCACCAGTACTCAAAGATGAGTCTGTGCGCGATTATCAATATTATTCTTATGACGCACGACAACCAAATCAGCGTGGACGAATTGAACTACAGGTTCAAGATACGAGTAGATATTTCTTACCCGCTGAAGCATTCATTGAAGTAGAAGGTGAAATTTTGAAAACGGATAATACTGAATATGGAGCTGAAATTAGTGTTGGTTTTGTCAATAATGGCATCATGGCGTTGTTCGACAGCGCTATGTACATGACTGATGGAAGAAATATTGAGTCGATTCAAAAAGATGTTGACGTTGCCACAACGATATTGGGCCTTGCAAGATACAGCGACGATTACCCAAGATCAGCTGCTCCGTCAATGATGTTTATGAAAGATACTTCTAACCACGCTGACATCGGACAATATTATATGAGACGACCAAGAAACTTCGCTGACAACGCCGACGCTGATGTGTGGTTGGTGGTTCATGGTGCTAATCCAAATTTTAACTTGGGATTCGCAGCACGTCGATCAATGCTGAAAGATGGAAGTAGAAGATTTTCATGTGCAATTCCACTGTCACATATCTTTGGATTTTGCAGAAATGTCAGAAACGTTATTTTTGGAGCCAAACATACAGTTGTACTTGTAAGAAAAGCTACCGACGATGATGCAATCTGGCGACCTGCTGTTGTTGTTGATGTTGGTAAAGTAATACTAACAAAACTTTCATTGCGGATGCCAGTAATGACTCCAACACTACCTGAAGAAGAACGTTTACTTTCTTTTATGAGTCAAGGTGGTAAATCAATGTTATCATGGTTAACGATGACCACAGATAGTGTTCAAAGTACAATTAATGGTTTATTTACATGGCAAATATCGTCACAGCAAGGTGTGTTTGCACCGCGACATATAATTATTGCGCTCCAAGATGCACGAGTAAACTCACAAACACAAGTATAATGATATTTGACCAACTCGGTGTTTCCGAGGTTTCACTGAGAATAAACGGACATCAAGAACCCTCCGAGGATATATTACCGAATTTCGATCAAAATTATGTAGCACGTGCATATCATCGTTTAATGGCATTTATGCGGCGTGATCAAAATGTTGATTCCGGTTTACAAATATCTCAGCTGGATTTTACAACGTTGTATCCGATCTATTACTTTTCACTGGAACACCTGGATTTGTTCAGACAATCTGTCGTTGATATAAACTTTCGAACTCGCGTTAACCGAGGAGCTATTGCCAATTACAGAGCAACCGCTGTTATACTTAGCGATAAGACGATGCTACTTGAAGGTGTTGGTGGACGAATGAGAGTTATTGATGCCCCAGTAGAAAACATGTAATTAAATCCCTGATTTAAAATCAGGATGATAATTATAAAATGTCTTATCAACATGTTAGTGTTACTCTGACTCCTGGTCAGTTTTAAAATCTGCAATCATCATCAAAAAATAATTGTGCGGTAAAAATATCACTAAAACGAAAACAAATCGCAGGTGGTCCGAATAAACTATCATTATCGGAACGTCAGTATAGGCATTTCAATGAAGCCAAACAATCAAAGACTGGCATGCGACTTAATCTATCTGCGAGTGCCATTAAAGACATCGCTAAAACGGGTGATATATTTCCACTTCTTGCTGCGTTACCAGCGATAATAGCCGCTGCAGCCCCAGCTGTTGCAAAAGCAGCTGCGTTAGGTGCTGTTGGAACTGCTGCTGGAATGGCATTAAAGAAAGCAACAGGTCACGGAATAAAAACCTCCAAGAAAAAGGGAAAAGGTCTAAGACTTCCAGGGAACCCAAACTGGTACGGAAAAGGTCTAAGACTGCCCGGGACAGTTCGATGATTCTTCCTATGTCTAATTTTGATTTACTTGATGCTGCTAAGCAACTGAACATAAAAAACTTCAGAGGTGTTTTTATGCGTGATCAATTACCAAAACAACCAAACAATATTGAAACTGGTATTATTAATCTCGTTAAAAACTCTGGTCCAGACACTCATTGGGTTGCATACGCGATTGATGCACGTGGAATTGTTTATTTCGATTCGTATGGGTTGGCACCACCAAAAGAATTTTTACGATATAGTAATTTAGCCGGTGATATTCCAATCTGGTATTCAACATTACCAACACAAAAATTAACAGATCCACCAGTATGTGGCCGTGAAACCCTCGCTGTACTCGACGCAATTTCACTGGCACCGCCAGGAAAACCACCTCATAAAGTCGTACACGAATATACCACCACCAGGCATAGCCGCGCACAAACGTTTTAAACAGACATTAGTAAATATAATGGTAGATATTTATGGAAGATCTGCTCGTAAAGCTCAGCAAGGTGACTTATCTAAATATGCAACTCTTGATCAGCTCAGAAATGAAATCGATGATTTATTAAATATCACAAGTGTGGATCAAAATGAAGTCGTTGTTTTTCAGGATAAACAAGGACGATTAAAGACAAGTAACATACAACTGTCAGATGTACTTATACGAATTCCCACCGCGGTTGTTAATAATATCTTTACTTTTGCTGATCAAGGTAAAATACAAGATTCCGGTAAGTCAGTTAACGATTATATCAAAAAAGCTGGTGATTCATTCACCGATAACATAATCATGAATCAAAATAAAATTACATACCTTGGAAACCCAGCCACAGAATCAGACGCAGCAACAAAAAAATACGTCGATGATCAAGAATCTAAGTTTGTGTTAGTCAACGGTGATATAATGCGTGCATTTCTCAACATGAATAATAATGGTATTAATAATCTCAGAACACCAGAATCAGATTTCGACGCTGCAACAAAAAAATACGTCGACGAAAGCAACATTCCGACGGTGACATCATTAACAACAATCAACGATGAGATGACTGCATTCAAAACTGATTTTTCCAATCACGTACAAACATTCTTGAATTTTCGTAGAAACATAAACAGATCTGTGTATGAATTGTTTGGTATTCCAGTGGTTGTAGATATTAAACTTGCTGACATTAACACAAAAGTCAACGATATTGTTAGTGGAATCTCTAATATCGTTGAAAAAACTAATCTTGTTAAAATTCCACACAAACAAATTAACAATATCGTGTACACAGTAGCATCAGGATCATCAACATGGACACCGCGCGATAGCACTCTCGAACATACCGCAGAAGTAACTGGGTTATACAGGCTGTCCATGTATGGTTTGGAAATTACTGCGGCCACTTCATCGTCACCGAATGTACATGATAATCCTCTACTGGTAATGCTAAATAAGAACACCAAAGAAACATTTACGTTGACATCAACGGAAATGCCCCCGAGACGTTACTAGTGGTGTCTGAATTTCGTAGCTGAAACCCCTCATTTAATTACTTAATTAAATGACAAAGTCATTAAGTATAATGAATCAAACCTCAATCGACGTTCAACGTCACAGATACAATCAAATATGTAAGTGTCAGATTGAACTAAAAAATATCATTGACGATTATACAGTAAAAGTAAAAAAATATTGCAGACGTATGGTTGTTATTGATATAATTGTTTACTCAGTTTCTGCTATTATTGCTGGAACCGGATTATTATTATCAACAATAACAACGACAGCGCCTGCAGTTGTAACAATTGTCGTTTCAACTTCAACGACTATCGCAGGCATTCTCAGTATTATCGCTAAGAAGATATCTACATGTACAAATGATAAATTACACGAGTATATAATGAAATTACACACAGTAACAACAGCTTATTCTAAACTATCGTCATATCTTTCGTCGTACATCAGCGATGGTAAAATATCTGATGAGGAGTTCGCAACGATAATGAAAACCTATGATGAAGCATTCCTTGACAATAGCCAAGGTGAAAAAGTGGAAGATTGAATTCCCGATTTAAAATAATAATAACAATAATAATAATGTCAACGTCGAATGAATTATTACAACAGATCGTCACTAATACAGTGCCGTCAAAAACTACTATGATATCATTAAGTTCGAACAATCCTGAATTCAGTATTAATTTTTCAACTGCAATTCCAGCAAAAGAAATAGCGCTAGCACAATTACGAGTTTATCATAGCTGGCCAAATATTAGATCAAAATCGTTTGGTGGACTACCAGCAAACAATTCACTTGTGTTTGCAAATAAGACTAAACCTGATGGAACTCCTGATTGGCAAGTTGTTGGAATTTCAACGGGCAGTTATCAAATAGAACAGATTAATGATGAGTTCCAACGTAGAATTAAATCTATTACAGGAAAAGAATCCAAAATAGTAATTACTGTTTACGAACCAACATTATCAGCGGCGATTGAAATAAATTCCCCTGATTATGTTGTAGATATTTACCAAGGTTCGATCAGATCTGTTCTAGGCTGGCCTGATATTCCTCCTGTTTATAATGGAGTTCCAATGCCAGATACTGAAGAGTTTAGCAGGATCAAGGAAGAAAAATTTATTAAAACTCCAGAATATCGAAACATATGAATATGGAAGTTTTGTGATAAAGGATTTGATACAATATCTCCTAGTGGTGAAAAATATAATCATTGTGTATTTAATGATTTAATCTTAACTGAGGAGAGAATAAATAAGTTAAAAAAAGTTGGACTTTCTCACGTAGGACTTGCCGAGGAGATATCACTTGAATATAATAATACAATTAATGATTTACAAGAAGTATTTTCTCAATATGTAAATGAATTTCCCAATGATGATCTTAAAACGAGGATAATCGCAACTATTCAACATCTAAACGGAGTAAAATCTAATGCTGATTATATAATACCGCTTTGGTAAAAACGGCAATAGTCATGGGTCGTAACTGGAAAATTGGTGAATCATATATGGGAGAGGATTTTACTCAATCCGGACCGATTCGTAAAACATCATACATGCAAGATTTTCTCAATTATTTTAAAATAACCGAAGCAGAATTACAAACGTTTAGACTACGATGGTCTAATTTTCCAAAATCACCAAGGAATATCATTGATGAATTTTTCCCAAAAATACTTGCCGCATGGAGAAAAATAGCCCCGCCACCGGTTATTCTTAAACATAATAACGATCCATACGGTGGAGGCCGTCATATATCACCTGATATTGTTAATATAACATCAACGATCGCAGTCAATCTAGTATGTGATGTAATTGATGGCAGCTATCAAGTAGATCTTTCAAAGTCTAGCCAGGCCCAGCAAGGATATATATTATATTCATTTAGCCCTCAAGTGCCCCATGGGGATTTAATTGTATCAGAACCAATTAACCCCGTTTATCTGCATGTACATAATCCGTTATTATCAAGGATACATTTCAAACTTACTGAACAGGCTGGACACATTCTGGATTTGCGAAATGAGGTTTTAAGTATAAATCTGTATTTTCGCTCATAAGGCATCATCGCAAAACAAAAAAAAAAAACAAAAAAATGTCCGAATCTAACTCGGATCAGAATAATTTTTTTTTTACTTCTAATGGGGTAAATCGTAATTATCATACCCAAACAGAAAAAAAAATATTATTATTATAATCTGATTTCAAAATATTTTTATTTTAAATAAATATTATTATCAGAATCTGAATAAAAAAATTAATATTATTGTATTATAAGTAAATAAAATGTCTAGTTCGACTCTGTCAATTTTGCCAGGGATTTTGTTTAGCCATTACCACAGTACTTGACTCTGTCAAGGGGTCCACCACCTTCATTATCACTATCATTTTCACAATGCTCCCTCAACTGTCTTATACGAAAATTCACAATCTTTTTCTGTTCGTATTCATGAGATAATTCCCACTTAATTTTGTCAATAGCTTGTGAGAGAGGTACAAACAGCTTCACTTGATTATCTGTAACTGTTGCCAGCGACTGTAACATTGCCTGCTGGATAAACTTCATGAATTTATAATCAGATGGCAAAGTATATCTGTTCTCTAATTTTCGTTGTTCTAATGATTCAAAATCACACAGAATTTTTTCAGGATTAAGATTATCAGATATATTTATACCGTTATGCTGTAATTTTTTAATGGCAGAAATAATAACATTAATATTTTCAGAATTCATTATATTATAAATGTTTGTTTAAAATAAAAATAAAATCAGAAAAATATTAATAAAATAAAGGATTTCTGAATCAGAATAATAAAAATGTATAAAACATAATCACAACACAACCCCATGTGAACTTCTAGGTTGCCAAAGAACATCCTAGCAAGTTCAGGGGCATTCGAATTAATCCCCATGTGACCCCCTAGGTTGCCAAATGACATTCTAGCAGGATCAGAGGAAATTCGAAATAAGACGAAACAGACAGCAGAGTTAACCCCATGTGACTCCCTAGGTTGTCAAAGAACAGCCTAGCAGGATCAGAGGTTACATATATATATATACAACACACAAACCCCATGTGACCCCCTAGGTTGTCAAAGAACATCCTAGCAGGATCAGAGGTTACATATATATTTACAGTAATGTATTTACAGTAACGTATTTACATATATTTACAGTAACGTATTTACATATTTACATATATTTACAGGGACGGCACAGGACAGCACATACACAACACTGAAGACAGTACAAGGACAGTGCAAACATGTAGACTTAACTAACTTATCTTAACACAACGGGGCCTTTTCTACGTTCAATAGAAATTTGCACACTCTCCCCCATAATCAACCCGGGGAGTGTGTAAAAAACACACCCACCAAGTGATATGGTGGAGAGTGTGCAAATTTCTGTTGAATTTCGAGGGCCACACTAATAAGAAAATTCTGGCATAATATCGCCCCCGCCGGCAATGTGCCGGTCACGAGAATAGAACTCAGGACCTCGAGTATGAGAATCCAACGCATTAGCACTAGACCACCGGATTTCGTTACATATATATGTCTAAAAAATTATTATGAAGTTACCTAATGCTGAAGCGCAGGCACTTACGTAAGTATGTAAAATAAAATCACAATTATTGTAAACTGTAGTGTGGATTTCTGAATAAAATCACAATTATTGTAAAATGTGAATTTATTTCAATTTTCAAATACACTGTTAAATTGAGAAATCTATAGTATATGAGACCCGCATTTCTGCCAAGTTAAAGTGTCTGTATTCATGTAGCCAACCGTTGCCAAGGATACTAAAACATCGATCAGTTACATGAACACATGCCAGATGGTAATATATTACTTTTGTTTAAAAATAACCTGATGCTAAACTAATGCAAATAAATATCTTTTCACGAAATCTACACAGACAGAATGGAATGCCCATTAAGCCGAGAAGTTTTCAAATTCTAACGTTTTCTCAGTGAGTGATGAGAGTTATTCATAAAATAGTAAGTTTTGTGCATTTATTCACACAGTTGAGATATATACACACAATTACACATCGTTTTTATGAACGATATATTTATTATTTTTATGAAATTATGATGGACGAAATAACACATACAATAAGGAAAGATATACCGATGCATACTGGCAAGGCAATATGGGTTCCGTTTCAAGATTCGCAAGCAAAATAAGAAAATATTGCTGTCATATAACATTAACGTAGTACAACAAGCACGACAACTGCTTGATTTACTAAGCTATGCTTGACGGAGTTGTCTCGCTTAATCATCTGATACCATAGCTATATACTGAAATTTGATTTTTTGTCCAAATTTTATTGAAAATGCAGATTTGTATGTTTCATTTGCGACAAGTTGTACCGATTGTGGATTTATGCCTAAATATTTGGCAGCCGCATTCATAGAATTAAAAATTCTCTCTTCACCAGTCTCTGCATTTACGGCTTTAATAGCTCTCTTTCCAAATATTTTACACTTTCCTGTATTTCCACGTGCAGAATTCTTACTCTGCGTAACAGCTTGTAGATTACCTAAATAATTATTTTTGGGATTTCCATCAGTATGATCAATTACAAGTCCATCTTTAATGACCCCATGAAAACATTCGTAGATGAATCTGTGAGAAATAATTTTTATTTCCACTGGTATTAAATCTAAAATAACCAAATTTATCAACACTACCGACTGGGTTTTTCAGTCGACAATTTCTGATCACACCATCACGAGATGCTTCATAATTTTTAATAATTGGATGCGTTACAAACTCATTTTGCTCCATTTGTATACTAATATTATTTGTTTAAATCATTATTTTGAAAATCTAGCGAGATAATCTTCTGCGGTTTTTATAGGAGATTCCATATTTTTTTATCGTAATATCGTTTTAGTTCTCTATACTTTTTACCACCACATTGCACACACAGCTGAGTTTTTCCTCTGACTCCAACACCACACTGCACGCACGGTTTTGGTCCTATACTCCCATACCTAACGCACTGCATGTGATAACCGCAGAATTCGTTTACGCAAGTTTTGTTACAAGGAGAAGTATATCCGATTTTGAGCCAATGGCATTGATTCTTTGTTTGAATCATATATATATATATATAATTAAAATTCAATTTAAATATATATTTGTCTTAATTATAATAATGCAGGAATTATCCACAATTGAACATTCCGCCGTCTCGGCGGGAACTAGATTTGATCTTGACAGACTACCGAAATATAAATTTGGTTTTTCGATGCAAGATCTGGCTTTAACGAATAAGGATATAACTAAACGTATCCGTGAAGCCAAGAAGGAATTTTGCGACGATGGTGCGGCTCATGTGTGGTCGACATTCAGAATTGGAAATACTGTCAATGTAATGAATGACAAACGAGGAAGAGAGATTATTGACTACCTTGATGTTCAAAGATATTTTATTTTAATAAAATTTATTGTAAAGACAGACGACGACACTTGGATTATCCGTGAAAAACGTGATTCTGTCCGCATGCAGTCAGGAAATAATATTGTTCTCGGTAAAAATTCCAAACCAGGAATAATGACTGATATTGACAAACCGTATTATGAACGAGAGTATCCTGTGACTGCGATTGTGTACGCAATATATCCGTTAAATAATAAACCTAACGTTAATGATCTCAAACCTATGAAACTGTCATCCTTGACTTCGTCAAGAATAAATTGTGTAGCTGAACGGGTTACAGAACACTTCACAAACGCGATACGCGGAAACGGTTTAACAGAATTACGACGTAAAAAACTAAATAAGTGGGCAGAAACAGTTAAAGATACCGGAGCGTCTATCAGCGACGTTGCTGAGCTGGGAAAGAAATTTAAATTCCCAATAACAGTGAAGACGTTAACCGGAGAGATTTTGTATAAATCGAAATATGAATCAAGAGGAGCTTCGATAGATATTATTGATCATAACGCACATGCATCGACTGTGGCAGTAACAATATTTCCACGAGACAGAACGGTTAATTTTATAATGGTCATATATTTGATTTTATCAAAAATATCAGTAAAAGTGACCCTGTATCTGTTTGGCTGTTTCAAAGTTCGGAATGTGATTATCATGATCAGTTTGTACGGTCTAATGGTGATATTTATCGTACAGAATCTCTCCACGAAGAAATGAAAAACCTTGCATTAAAATATACCCCTGATGATATTAAGGTTGGACAATTACTGAATAACTGTTTTACCGTTCCATCAGTTGCTGCTCACGCTGCTCAGGAGAAAAATTCATGGAAACCGACACGATTGGAATTTCTTGAAGATGTCCAACACAATTGTGTGGAATACGGACACGGTGGATTGTGTAATACTAAATACGATTATAAAGACGTTATCTCAGTTGATATGGTTGCATGTTATCCTGGAAGTTTTCTTGGATACGGAGAGTGTTCTGCATACTTTAAGAGATTTGGACATCCGACACACGAGATGACCAGAGTTCCGATAAACGGACCCTTACCAGATTTTGACTTAACCGGATTCGCCTGTATAGAGTCGTTCGAGTTTTACGGGGATCTCCATCCGATTGTTTATGCGTGGTTTGGAAGACATTTTTCAGAAAAATGTTGGGCTCCAATAGTACATGCTTGATGCTGGAATTTTAATATCGTTAAAAGTGAGTGAAGCAATTATATCATACCTCGTGCAGAAACAAGTTTGGTTGCCAGAACCGGATATATTTAATATTAATGATGCTAGGAGAGATTTTCCTAATCTTAACGAAGATGATATTGTTAAAATTACTAATAATATACGTGAATGCAGGAGAGAAAGTGATGAGAAATTTGCAAAAGATCTCGGCAGAAAAATAATCGTTAAATTTACACAAGGAGGATTATATGATCATAAACGAATGTGTACGATTAATCATGGACGATGCTGAACTCGATTTTATAATTGCTGATACAACGGAGAAAACACATTTATAAGTCGAAGTAATGCTTATTTATCAGACGGAACTAAATTAGGTACAGTTTTGAGATGTCCTGATGGCGAGTCACTTAGTTTACTCATTTAAGATCTTCGATGCTAGCGTACGTTTCGATAAATCTATTATCGATGATAAACAGATTTCCTCGTTATGCAGTCAGAGTCGCGACAGATTCATTTTATGTAAATAAAAAATATGCGGATTCGTTAAAACAATTGCATATTAACAATCATGCATCATGGGGCGAATGGAGAATAAAACGTGAAGATATAATTAGTTATTCTGAAACTGCCAACGTTGAAATTGCGAAAACATATTACAAGAATAATCAAATACCAGGATTGTCATCGGCACCATCTGTATATGATCCTGTAGCTAGAAATAAAACCGTTTATCTTAATGGGTGTGGTGGTTCAGGTAAAACAACACGCGCGATTGAATTATCTAGCAATTGTTCTGATATGATTGTTTTGACACCGACACAAAAACTCGCCAGGGAAATAAAAGAACGAGAAGTAAAATCATGTACATATCATAGTTTCTTTAGATGGTGCGGAGACGCATGGACTCCATCGCGGATGGGTGAGAAATACATTCCTAAAATTATTATCTGGGACGAGATATGCACGGTATCCCTAGAGGTATTAAAAATATTTCTTGATTGGCTGTTATTGCAGAATACTGCTGTGATAATGTGTGGCGATCATGGTCAACCACCACCTTTCATTGGATCGTCTCCACATGAGTGGCTGAAAACATTTTTAGATTATTACGAAGAAAGAACTGATAACCATAGAACTATTGATAAATCACTAAAAGAGTTTAAAAAGTTAATAAGACTACAGCCAGATAAAATACAGTGTGAGATAATGCGTAAAGTAATTCCAGAAACTTCTATGAATGATTTTTGGACTTTATGGAGACCTGCTGATTTGATAGTTGCAAGTAGAAAAATAGTTCGCAATACACTTCAACAACAATTATTTACATTACATAAAGAAAAATTTTCAAATCTACCTGTACCTTTGTGTTATCGCCCAGCAGATACTCGACGACAGAATGTTGATGCTGAGATTCCTGGTGGTGGAATACAAAATCTTGTGCTAAATGATATTGTTTTAGTTATTGTTGATGTTGTTGAGAGCGCGTTAAGCATGGATAAATCGCCGTGGACGTTAGGATACGCTATAACGATTCACTCGTCACAGGGATTAACTATTACCGATACAAATATTTGGATTGTCGATGATCGTATTGAGTGGTCAAATTTAGTTTCTCTAGCAGTGTCTCGAGTGAGAAGAATATCTCAACTGGGCCGGGTTTTCATGGATTGCGCAATAACCGAAGAAATCACTAACAACTTTGTCGATATCAATAAAAAATTAGCGAGTTATAAGCAATGTGACAAAAAAATAATAATCGCGATTTTAATATTGATGCTGAATTTATTATAACACTAAAACAACAACAGAATAATCATTGTGCAAGTTGTAACTGTAATATGCTGTGGCAGTATTCGAGTAATAATCCAAGACAATTTACCGTTGATAGAATTAATAGTAGTCTTGGTCACACAAGCGAAAATGTGATGCTGACCTGTCTTGAATGTAATCGACGTCGAGGTGCAAGTTTATTAAAGTGAACGCGGTGGTAATTGTGTGTCTTTAGGAATTATTTGTAATTGTTCGCGTACAAATCCACGCTGAGGAGCAGTTGAATCTAATCTGTAGATTGCGGGTCTACCTGTGGACCTTACTGCGCTAGAAATTTTGTGTGTGGTCACACTCCAGATATAATCAGTTGCTCTTTTTCTACCTCCTTCAAGTTCACCAGGTTCATATAAATATCTTACGGTAACATTACCTAGTACTGGTTGAGAGGAAGATTTACGTTGTATTGGTATATATTTTTTGTGATCGCATTAGAAGGTTTCATAAAAGTTGCACGAGTCATTTCATTGTTTAACGCAGCTATCACACTTGGTAACCTTGCAACCCATTCACGAGATCTCTCCATGGACTTAAAGTCAGCGGATATTTCCTTTGCGTATTGGTATCCAAATAACCGCTCAGCAAGTGTTCGATTAAATCTTTCAACGATTGCCTGATCACGATGAATATCTCTGTGTCCTCGTCTGATTTTAACGTCATGTCGCTTCATCAACGTTGATACTGCACCAAGAAATTCTTTGCCAGGATCAACCTGTAGCAGTTGTGGCCATCGTAGACCACCACGTTGATAAATGCGTTCAAACGAAGATGCAACTTCAGTTGCTGTCTTTGTTGACAGTGGTTCTGCTTCTTTAAATCTACTTGCAACGTCAGCGACAGTTAACGCGTATTTGTATGTGTATTGACGTCTGCCAATTTTAATGGTATCGTGTGGTAAAAACAAAATATCTGCTTGATGAACTTCATTAGGGGTACTGACATCAAAATGTGCATACTGATTTTTTTTAGGTGGTGGTAGATAGATTTGCCATATTGCCTGTCGTGCTAACCACGCTGCAGCGACATCACGTGAGACTTTTGCTGCTTCAGCAAGTTTACTAATCGCTGCTTTACCTCTCCAATATCCTCTTGGGCTATAATAAACAGATTCCATTATTATGATAATAATCAGTTGATTAATTACCAGCCCCTAACATTATTTTATCTTTCATACCAGCTTTTATCAGAAAAGCAGCTAATTTTTCTCGAAGTGATTTATCTTTTACATTATTTATGGCATGAATTAATTTTATATCGGCGAGATGTCGTTGTTGTAAATCTTCACTTTTATACGCGACATCATGAATGTGACACGCTTGACCAATTGCGTTTATTGGACACTCTCCAGGTTTTGGTTGGTCTTGGTTATCGAGTCGGATATCGAGACGAGTTCCAGGACCACAATAATTATATCCAGGTAAATGTTTTTCACCAGGATACTTTGCCCATGGAGCTCCTGGTAATTTACCTAACGAAGCAACCATATCTCCACCTGTCTTTAATGAAATAAATTTGTATTTTTTTGTACCACATTTCACACACTTGCCTGTAAGTGCACGCCTGTTATTTTTTGTTATTATTGTCGTTAATCCACTGGTATGAGTGGGTGCTCTACATCGAACACAATATAAATCCATATTATTATTATATGGATATAATTGACGTCTCAGCGACACGAAAACAAGAGCCAGTCAAGCATCATCCAGCGCTACCAAATTCTATCAGAGCAATTATACTTGGCCCATCTGGGTCTGGTAAAACGCAGTTATTACTTAATCTGATAATGCGATGGCTCAAGTGGAATAAATTATATTTAGTAGCACCATCTGTAGATGATCAACGATGTTACGAAGTACTTAAAGATTTTAATGAAAACGCAAAGTCGCTGACGTGTCCTGATAATGATGCTATTGATTTTATTACCGATATCGATGAAGCTCCATCCATAGATGATCTTGATGGATGTATCAATAATCTCGTAGTATACGATGATGTAATGCTGGATAAACAATCTAATCCAGCTCGGATATTTTCGCGAGGCCGTCACAAAAATACAGACGTGATTTATTTAACTCAGAAATACACGCAAATTCCAAAAGTGATCAGAGATAATTGCAATATCTTAATTGTGTTTAATGGAGTAGATAATTATACTTTACAAAATATTTATTATACTTGGTGTTCAGGGGACATGGACATGATTAAGTTTAGAAACTTCTTTTCAAAAGCACAAGCTATTCCGTTCGGATTTATAACAATAAATTTACATGACCCAAGATCTAGATATCGTATAGGTCTGGATAAAACCTTTGGTTAATTACAGCAGCAGAGAGGGTGAACGACCAACGTTGAGTGACCAACACGTAAACGAAACATTCCTAAAAAACCCAAAGAGTCAGAGATAAAGTAACAAGATAAGCTAACCCAATTAGAGAAATCTCATGGTCAGTTAGAGGTTGTGGTTTAACGTTATTGACTTTAAGATTTCCTTTTCGTAGGAAGGCTTATTTTTCATAAATAAGGTCTCGAACAAATATGGTCTGTTCACCCTCTCTGCTGCTGTCTTTGATGTTGGCCTTTTGTGCCTCTGAGAGATCTGTGTTTCTCATACTCCTAATAAATATTGATACAACTGATTGTTTTCCGATGGATGTTGTCGTTTGTTTTGTATAATAGTATGAGGATTTGCAAGTAATTGTATGTCTAGGATAAAATATCTTCTAGTTTTACGCGTTCTTTCTAAAAAATTAAAATAGAAAGAATGCTAGCATTCTGCATATTTAAACTTGACTATTATGACTTTGCCGTTTACCTTAAAGTTGGTTATCAATTAGGCCCAACCAAACTAGAACAAGAGATGCTGTTGAGAATGCAGAATACTTTCAGGTGTGGAAGGACTATTTCAGGCATGTTAAACATGCGCGTATATGCACACAGTGACAGTTTCTCCTGATGTTAACTGGACTATGATTAATATTATAAGGAAGACCCCAACGACTTTACAAGATTTCCTGTAGCCTCGTTTTGAGAGTTAGAATCAGTTGTATAATTGCCGCTATCGAGGAGAAGTGAATGCCATAAGGGATTGCCGCTACGTAGGAGAAAGGAATGCCGAGAAGATGGATTTGCCACTACTATGTAGAGAGGAAAGCCGTGATGGATTGCCCCTGCTTGATAAAGAGAATGTCGTATGGATGGATAGAAGAGGGTAAGTAAGAATCAAAAAGGGTTTACAGAAATTTGGAAACAATGGAAAAGGACTATGATTCAGAATCTTGAAAAATAATGATAACATGAGGAAAATATGGAAACGACATGGAACGGAAATGGACTAAAGTTTAACATTTTATTCATAACTATAGAAAGTTTTGCAAATAGAATTTAAACAATTTTAAGAATGGAGCACATGTGAAAGTGTTAAATCGACGATTATACAGACTATAGACTTGTGATAGAACTTGTTGCAGAAACGAGATGTATCGATAAATGTACTAAGAAAATACTTATAACATTGACTATGGACTTACAGACAGTTACTGGACTATCTTGACAGCTCATCTTGTCTTTGACTATCTGTGCTATAGCTTTTAAATCTACAATAAAGTAAATGCCTAGATTTGTAATTCTAAAATTCGTATGAGAAATACTCAAATTATAAAAATTCGTAAGGTATCTAAATTGTGTTAAATTAATGTGAAAATAGGAAAATACTAATGTTAGAAATTACTCTTAAAGTAAAATGCAGCACTAAATTTATTTAATTAGATGACTATAACTATTATTGGATGAATTATGAAAAAAAATTATGTAAAATGTGAAAATTTGAAATAGGTATAATGTGAACATATTTGGAATAGGAGAAACATGCAGCACGTGCACATGGTGCTCACAGTTGAGAGCTCAGGTTGTGCACGTGCGCCATGAGATGCTATGGATTTGAACTTATGTACTAAGCAGCTAATGCTACTATATTATAGACTAGTGTAAAAACTAAAACTCTACTTCTCTTTAATAAACAAGACATTACGAAGAAAACTATAAATAAAATGAAATCAAGAAATTAATTAATTTGAATGGTGTACATACCCTAATGCAAAATTTATAAAATCAAAATTTATAAATAAAATGAACACAAACGCACATACATATTGGAGAAACAAAAACACATAAAATATTTTTAACTTTTGACACTAGGGGGTCCCTCAGATGATGTTAATTCTGAGAGGGACCACACCAATAAATATATAAACTTTTCCGGGCTTTTGCTCGGTGTACATCTCTCGGGGTGGCTTGAGTATAGTTAAACGAGATAATTTTGGTTGAATTTTGTTTTAAATTTTTTTCACCATTTATTCAGGATAGAATCATAAAACCAGATGATTGCATGGACAGCTTTTAATACCATACCCTTACAATAAAAAAGTTACTGTGAGCTACATTGAAATTCTACTGACTTTAGGTCAAGTTTATGTGTTTAGTTCACGTCCAAATAGTGTTTGGCATCCTTTATACCCACACTGTTACTTCTAGAACCATGCAACAGGGAGAGAAGGTGCACTATGATATTTACTAAACCCCGATGCCAACAATATGTCACGGTGACACATATTTAGCGCTTTACTGGCTTGGCTTTCGTTTTGTGTTTTAAGTTTATTTTCTAGCCCTGTTTATGTTAAAATCATTAAGCTTGACGATTGTGTAGGTCTGTATCAGGACTACAACCTTATTACAAAAAAGACGGTCATTGTGAACAACATTTGACATGTTACAGGTTTAGGTAAAGTTTTATCTCATTACCACATATATTTTTTGTATCGTTTTGCGTCCTTATACAGACTGTATATCTAGAGTCATGAAACATGGTTAGGGATCACTCGTCAAGAGTAGTACACCTTCATCGCAAAAGTAGGCCACTGTTACCCTTATTTGATGCTTTATTGATTTTGGTACAATTTTATGTTTTAGCTGATCACGCTTGAATCATTAAATGAGATGACTACACGCAATCAGGAAACTTAGGTTGTGGCTAGGGGATACATACTTAATGAGCATTACTTTCTCATTTCATTGCCAGATAATTATGGCACTTTTTATTCCGTTTCAGTGACCTGGGTTAAATTTTGCTTTTGATGTTCATTTGTTAGGCACTGTTCGTGCTAGTGTCATGAAATTGGTGAGATATGCATCCCCGTTAATACAAATTTTAACCATTTTCAGTGATTGTGTTTAAATGCCGTGTTATCATTTGTCAGGTGTTGGTTTTGTATATTGACTTTCCACTCGAACCAATATTGAAACCCAATTACATGCAATACACTGACTTTGTATGAGTTTAGTACACTTAGTCACCTTGTGTAGAACGGAAACGCTGTAAGTTTGGAAAACTTTGTCAGCTTGGGTTACACTGACATTTTCTACTAATCATCATTTAAATAACTAAATTTAAATAATTAAATAACTAAATTGAGTTTTCATTATGAAGATTCTATGTAAATGGTAAAAAATAAATTTTATATAAATCGTTTTACAGATTTTGCATATCCTATTATATGTACAATAGATAGGTGTGAAAACTGGCATTGAACATCAAACTTATTACTGTAGTTGTTAAATAGCATTCAGTTGTCCAAAACATTCTGAAAAGTGAATATCAAATCTAAATCCATTGTCTAAGCTTTCCATTTCAATTTACAATCCGTCTTCTTTACAAAGCCAGTTGCGTTTAAAATTGCCATTTCAATCAAACAGTTTTGCACGGCATTACAATTTCCTGTTATAATGTTGGTATGTACCTGCATTGATGTTTCTATTAAACACTGTCCAATGAAAACACTTTTATATATTTGAAGAGATTTATGTTAGATGTACCCGAGTAAAAGTGACTAGTGTGATGGTAACAACACTGCTTTTATTTGCGAGAAATAAACAAAGTATGCTTTAAATGTTTAGCAAGAAAGGCCGCATGGCGTGACTTATACCGCCTCAATGATTGTATTTGCACAATGCATCCATATTAGAACCCCGCTTTATGCAGTATACTGACATTGAACTAAAGTCAATAATCGAATCCTATTTATGCAATTAACTGACATTCAACTTGAGCCAAAACAGAAACCCCATTATACGCATTATATTCACATTCAACTCAAGCCATATACAGGAACCCCATTACATGCAATATGTTTAATTTCAACGCCAGTTAATACAGAGAAACATAATGACTTTCAGCTCGAGCCAATGTATAGGAACCCTACTGCACGCAATATATCGTCTTTCAACTCGAGGCAATATTGAAACCCAGTTACATGCAATATACGGACTTTCAACTCAAGCCAATAATGATACCGAGTTGTATGCAGTATTCTGAGTTTCAACTCGAACCAATTTTCGAAACCCATTCTATGACTTTTTGAACTCAACCTAGTACTGGAATCCCATGATATGCAGTACTGAAAACCAATATAGGAACCCCATTTACATGCAATATATCGTCTTTCCGCTCGTACCAACATTGGAAGACAATTACATGTAATATAATGACTTTAAGATAGAATCGATACTGTAACCACACAACTTGCAATACACTGACTTTCAGCTCGATCCAATATTAGAACCAATTACACACAGTTTACTGATTTCCAGTTCGAGACAATATTAGAGCCAATTAGATGCAATTTATTGACTTTCAGTTCGAGCCACTTTTAGAACGAATTATATGCAATACAATGTATTTTCGAACCAATATTGGACTCAGTTATATGTAATATATTCTGATATTAAATTTAAACACAGACAATTTTCATGTATCCAGAATCAATGAATTTATAATCCCCGTGAGGTCAGTGTTGATTCCACATCTGTAATGGTCGTCAATATTTTGATAACTGTCAATTTTCATGACTTATATTACTGTCTATATTTTAAATCCATCTAAGATCAGGACATTTACTCATCTTGCTTGGCAAGGAAACCCGTTATGCTAGGAATACGTATTCACCTTTTGTGGCACAAACATCACCAAGGTTTGGAATATTTAGTCACAACGTAAGCACATTGTAAGACACGTAAACCGCCTGAGCTTAGGGTACTTAGTCACCTTGTGTGGAACGGAAACGAAATACGTTTGGAAAACTTAGTCAGCTGACATGTATATATTCTACTTCGTATTATTTAAATCACCAGCATTTAATGTTCAAGGTTGTATGTACATGGCATAAATAAATTGTATATACATTCTTTTACGGCAATTTGCATATACTAGCAGAAGTAGATAAGTGTGAAAACTGGTACTGAGCATCAAATTTATTACTGCATCATTTTAAATAGCATTTAGTTGTCCAATATATTCTGAATGGTGTTTATGAAGTCTGAAAGTATTAACTAAGCTTTCCAATTCAGTTCACAATCTTCTTTACAAAGTTAGTTATGTTTAACATTACATTTGCAACCAAATACTTAGGTATTACAGAACAAGGTACAGTTATAATGTTGGAATTTAACCATATTGGTGTTAGTAACAATTCGTCTTTACTTGGTCCAGTAATCTTTTTATATAGTTTACTGAGAAAAGAACTTTTTCTTGGCTTGTATTACTTTATTTAAGAGATTTTATTCCAAACATAACAAATCTGCTCTTCGTTTAAAAAAATGTCCATGGTTTTTGCACAAATTTGATGGCCGGTTAATGCTTTAGAAGAAAGCTAATCTCCAAAAGTTTAAAATGATACAGAAAATGCAGTCACAGCACATTAAAGGAGCGCCGAAGCATGTCAACATTATCTCCTTTTGTGTTTCTGAAAATGGAAAAGTTCAATTTATACCAGTCCCCGTTTCAGAAGTGTGTACTAAATGTACAGCGGAACCATAGTGGTCCAATATAGTTGGCCCTTTATTGTTTATCACAGAAAAATCCACCCACGAAAATTCGGCGGTAAGCCCAACTGAAAAATTATATTCACAATCACAGTCACAATGGAAAATTATATATATATATATATATATATATATATATATATATATATATATATATATATATATATATATATATATATATATATATATATATATATATCTGTGTGTGCATGTATACAGAATCTCAAATGGATAATTATTTAATATTGAATGTATTATTAAACGAGTTGAATAATTTTCTCTTTTGCGAGTGTTCGTGAGCACAAGCTGGACACTATTCAATGGGTTTCATAAATTAAATATTAAACTATTACCCATTTGAGATTATGTTTACACGACAGGTTTTATTTTCATGGAAATAGAAGAGAAAGTAACAAAAATAATTTCTCATTCTGACTCAGACAATGTAACTTTCATTTGTTGTACGTAAAAAATAGTCTCTGGACTTTTTTGCGTATTTCTACAATCAGTAACATTTATGCTTTTACCAATTCAACGAACAACCGTCCTTCCAAATAGCTTGAATATTTTACTCAAACAACATAATTTTTAGCACACAATGTCTATGCAAGTTCAGTATAATGTCACATAGTTTTAGTTTGGTTAAAAAATGTTTAACAGCGAAAGTGTATCCGTTTCACTACTGGGCATTCACATTGTTTGATATTCTGTGAAGGGATGATTCTAGATGCAAATCTTCCAGATTTACTGTAATATATTTCTTACTGGATATTTGCATTATTTGATTTGGAATGGCAGTCTTCTGCAGACAGACACATTTTATTTCGAGTCGGAATTGCATCACGCAATAAGAGATACTGTTCGATATTGTGGTTCGATTACGTTCTTTCAGTTTGGAGACCGATTTATGTCCACATTCTTCTGTTAACTGAGGTGAGTTTATTTACTCCTATCAGTTAACATTTGAACCACTCTTGTGCCTAGGGGAAATCTATGTAAAAGGGAAACCGCCAACCTCTCTTTCCCACTCTCTTAGTTTTATTTCTTGTTGTTTTTGTTGTTGTTGTTGTCCTTGTTGGGCATTTCCCAGCACATGATAAATACATTGCGTGACGAGTCCATGTGAGGTAAATGGGTTAATTCAGACAGAAGTGGCCATTTGTACAATTTTTGGCAAAGCCATTCGAGAAAATACCCGCCAAAATGTTCACAGAAATAGTAAAAACAAAACGTTTCAGAACCTCGGTAAGGAAAATTTTCCCACGATCTCAGCCGTTGCTTAATCATAATTAATTAATCAAAACCCAGACCATTGGAGTAATTGGCTTACCAGAACTAAAGACATGTCCTCCAATTAACTTTACTCAATGAGACTTTCTTAAAAAAAACGTCTCTACTGTCGATTATCTCAAGCGGTTTTAGTATGACACTACTCCCGAAGTGGCTTGGGCCTCTCTCAACCTCTGAAGGGGCCTTCCTGGAATCACAATTAATGAAATTAAAATTTAAATAAACATGGGAGTAAACCCACGACTACAGAGAACCTCTTAGTACACCTCGTAGGCAAGGTCGTTTCTTGGTTGCATTTGTGTATATTCAACTTTCTTTAATTTGATGCGCAAATTTATAAGTCCGAGACAGTGCAAGCGAATCGTCAGGACTTCACGACAAAATAATCAAGCGCACCCACGGGGGTACTCATGCTACCACCGCTGCCTTCAGCAAGAATGACAACTTGCCTTTGAATAAAGCACGCTTGTCGGTTGTATTGTAATATATGTTATATTAATCTCTGTTGTGTGATCACCATATGTTGACATGCATGTGTTCAATCCAGTCAAGCAATTGCTCCAAACAAGAGTACTGTTATCTATCACTCTATTTACGCTTCCCATGTAATCAGTTTTTTAAAGCTTGTGCAAGTGGGCATAGCAACAGCAGTCCCAATCTAAGGCTATATAGCACGCCACTTGATCCACAAAAGGAGCATGTGATGATAATAGGGTGGCCACTGACGGAACTAGGGAATATCGGACACTCCTTTCTAATCAAACAAAACTGATCACTCTAAGCAGGGGATAGGCCAACTGAAAACTGGACTGTCGGTATAAAGCCGGACGAATGGCCACTTTTATATGTTAAACAGGACAGAAAGATTATAGCCTCTAACGAGAAACTAATATTAGGCTCCCATGTTGAAATGTTTAAGCGAAAGTGTATTACTTAAATACTGGTTCGTGTGGATTTTTGGGGGTGTCGTTCCACAGGATGAATCTCTCTCGTTAGAAATGACAACAATGCAGTATGTTTGGATGGCTAGGAAAATGGAATCGTAAATATGGGTTCATAGTTTTTTCTCCTGAATGAGTTTGTCTGGTTAGAGATGGTTACAAATCGAATAGGAAGTCGTATGTTTATGGTTATCAATCGAATACGACGTAGGAGGTTTATCAGAATTTAGAGAGAGAGAGAGAGAGAGAGAGAGAGAGAGAGAGAGAGAAGAAGAAGAAGGGAGAGAGAGAGAGAGAGATTCCATATATTTTTTTAAATGCCCGCGAATGGTCTTTTCTCCTCAGCCCTCCTAGGTCTGTTCCTGCTATCATAGTTTTGCTACCTAATTCTTGTCCTTTTTGCAAGAATTTTTGCTGGTAGTAGAACGTTCACCACCACCCCATCCCACCATCATTACGTCTATGATGATGTCAAAAAGAAAAAGTTGAGAGTTAGAAACCTTTTTGCACCGCCAAATGGAAGTAGAACAGACAATTCTTGTACAGCAACAAAAGGAAAAGTTAAAGCAGCAAGCGAAGAGGAAACGTTTGAATAATAAATACAAGCTGGTGTTTGATGTTTATGTTTCGGATGGGTTCTTGCAACGACTAAAATAAACTTCCTGTGAAACAAAAATAATTATGTGTGTTGTAACAAAGAATAGCTAAAATGTGGCAATTTCAACGTGCAAACTTGCTCTTGCCAGTCGACAAAGATAACAGTGCTTACTGTTACTCTTTTCAAAAGCACGACGTTGGACCAGTCGATCAAGAATTAACCTTTGCGTAGACCAACCAACCAACCAACCAACCAACCAGCCAGCCAACCAACCAAATCAATTAGCGTCGCTTGCGCACGTAGTGCTTATGCGACTAGTTTCATCCCTAATGGGAAGGATATTTAATTAGTCGTACGGGAGAGAATCGAGCCTTTCTCCCATACGCATTTATGCATACCAAGCTATACCTTTTAATTATAGTCGCCATATGGGGCCATAAGCCCCCAGTGGCTGTTGGTAACGAGTGAGACTCGAACTAACACGTACTTGGTACCAATCTGACGTCGGGCCTGAGTGAACACGCCCTTATGATGTCACTCCGGTTCCGCAAATGCACGTACATTGGGGCACCTGCTAGGTAGACAAGTGGAAATTGTACCACACACTCGTCTTTGATGGTCCGAGGGAGGAAAGGGAGGGAAGGGGCTCGGCTGGAGGTACCAAGCGTCAACCAGGACGCAGTAGCGGGAACGCCAGGTGTACACATATCAAATCCTGCCCAGGTACTAAATCGGGCAATTCCTTATTGCCACTTCTGTTTCAGCTACAATTATAATTAGAGTCGAGTCACCCTTTTCATGAATGAAAACGTTTCCTCATAAAATTTGAATATAGTGTACTAAGTGTACATATTATAATCTAAAATAGTCTAAAATGTACGAGTCAAAAAGACTCCTTAATTTGTGCGTCAATATTAGACTATAAGTAAAATCTGGAACGGTGACTAAATGATCAAAACTGGGATCTAGATAGTTTTTTCAAAACCGTTTCCAAGCCAAACTGGAATTTCTAGATAAATATAGCATTTGGTTAGTAATAGCTCTTAAAAGGGCTGTCAGGACGGCAGAGACTGAAAGCTTTGAGGTTGATGTCCTCTTCCATACATTCTGCCGCGCTCCGAGTTTATTCGTACTGCTGTTCAGAAAATGCTTCAAACCCATGAATTGTTGTTAAAAGTTCAGAAGCCTCCACCAGGTTGGACAGGAGGAGTAGTTCGTAAGCCTCGTGGTTCTAGAGGATTCTGACTCCAAACTGCTACTCTTGTGGTCTAGATTTATGGGGACTTCAGGGAAATCCTAACCATATTTTATAGCACTTACAAAATTGCTGGCCTTCTTGGTATCTTCCATGGCGTCCGAAAGTCTCATATCCACTAATCTTTGCTGGTCTCAGTGGCCCACCTCTTCTTCCTCTTGTATCTCTTCCTCAGCGTCCCCTGTTACCCCTTCCTGTTCTTGATCTGTTTTTTGTTTCTGTTCATGTTCAACTGGAACGGTTTCATTTTTACTGGTGGTACTCGGGATAATAGGTATGCTGATAAAGGTTTGAGTTTCAGCATTTGATGTAATTGTCTAACCGTATTGTTGTCAAGGTTGGGGGAGTGCTACTCGTCAATTCAACGACTCGGGAGGGGTGGGTGGTAGGATCCTGTGTAAGGACTGGTTCAACTGTTGCGGGTATAGAGTGATCGGCTATCCGTATTCTGGCTTCCTGCCTCCTCTCCCTCCGCTTCTGGTTTTCCTCGTCCTTACCTTCTTCCATGACACAAAACGATTGTTCTCGTTTACTGGCACAATTGGCTCATCCCGCGTTAATAGGAGCGTTGTCCCTTTAACTCCATCTCACAAGCTCCAGCTACTAGTTAGAGCTTTGCCTAGGGTTCTAATGGCCCGTAGTGCTGGGATTGGTATTATGACACTAGCAGGCAGCCGCAATGGGGCATCGCCGTGCTTTGCTGATCTGCTCAACTCGATAACTTAGGTACTCACTAGCTCAACCCATCGAGCCTCTTTACGTAGACTGTATTGCCATGATTTCTATCTATGCACTTTGACTAGTCTTACTCTACTAACGCACATCGACAAATAGTGTTCAAATAGGTATAGGACTAGAATGTACAAAGCATAAGCACACGAACATCCCTATAGTTTATATCCTCTAAACAAATTCAAACAATTTTGTGTTCTTTGTACCATGTCAGCTGTTTAGCAGAAGCTTACCAGAAATGTAAACAGTAAGCCACAGTTACTGTTTTATTGTTTTTAGGGTGACGTTCTTACAGAGATGCATCTTGTCACAAGATTCGTGACTTTCATGAACATCGTCTCATTATAAAAACCTTTACCACAAATCTTTACCATATTGTGCGAAAAACGGAATATAGATTAAACGGCCTTTCTTTCGCCGCAAGTGTGTGGTGTTCACACAGACATTGCCTCGCTAGTATCACTATTTTGCCTTGAGCAATGCCAGTTAAACCAAAATAAAATCAGTAAAAACACGAAATATATATGTCAAAGTGACTTACTTTTTATAATGGTAGTGCCCGTAAGGTAACACTTTCGCCAAGTACACCAAGGTAGTTATGAGCTTATCGAGAAACAAATGAAATATAATAAATTTTGTCATTTGAAAATTAGGTCACTGTTCCCTCTCCAGGGATACATCTTATAAAATCTTCTAAGAGTTTAGTTCAGAACTCGTACAGCAAGAATGATTGAGACGTGTGATAAGATACAGTTTTCTAAATAATATATTTCTATATACGATGACGTGGGCGCCAACGTCTGTAGTAGCAGAACCATCTCCTTTTAGCGTTGTACGTAGACAACCTAAAGTTGTCTAGTCTTAAAGGACCTGTTCCGATCAGATGTATTTTTATCGATATACCAAACTTTACATATATTTTTTTAAAAGGATAAAATTTATGAAGTTTGTACCAGTTACATTGTGAACATCATGTACTACCTCGTACTTATTTGATATTAGTAAGCAACTTTTCCTAGGCATTCTTGGTAAGTAAAATTAAATATTTACGCTCAAGAAATATATTTGAAATGGTAATTCACTTCTAATAAGTATCCGTTTGAAGTACAAAAATATTACATATCACTTATTATTGGGTTAGCAACATTTTCCCAATGACAGTTTTAGTTTTAGATGTTTATATAAAAGTCTCCCTCCTCCCCCAATCCAGGTCTCCCACACCCCGTCTAAGCACTAAAGATGCATATTTATCGCGATTGAGATTTACATTTGTGACTGGAATATAAACGGTTCCATCACATATCATAATCCATGTATCTAATTTGCAATTAATCACAATAATATACTAACATGCATTTAAGTCAAGTATAGTGCCCTTCAACTTATACCAAACTCGTTTGTCCGACTGTGTTTATTCTCTTTAATACTACTCTACAGATGAGGACAAATACCCATCATTTTCGATGATAACAGTTCTCGTTGGATTAACGATATTAGTCTGGAGTTAACCAAGTTGAAAGGAGTTTGGGCAATACAATAAATCAATAAAAAAAATTCAGATTCTGTAAACTTTCCATGTACATAAATAATAAATAAACTTACAAATGCCCTAGAGACAATTCAGCATTGTCAGAAAAAGAATAATTATTCTTCTTAAGGAACAAATTTCCATCATCATTTCAAACCATCTACGTAACAGGATGAATATATCACTAGCAATACGTGTACAATACCACGATCCGTAATTTAAAGATGTTTTTTTTTTTTTTTTTTTTTTTTATAACGTTACACACGCCCGTACACGCGCTTCGTTTTCGTTACAGAAGTTTAATTATACGAGGATTGAAGTGGAGAGGGTGGAAACGGCTGCATTGTATGTTTTAAATGTCATTGACTAACCATTTGCTGTAATAATTCTCTTGTTGTTTGCAGAATGTGAGCAATTAACCCCTGTGCGTGTGTCTGTGTCCGTGTGTGTATGAGAGAGAGAGAGAGGCTTATAAATGCTCGAGTGGCATATACACAAAGCTGGTATATTATTCCATTAGCTCTTGTTCTGCAGTTCTGCAATAATTAGTTCTACTTCCTACTGTAAGTTCCAACCTTGAATGTTTGGTAATATATCTGTATGAAACACTGAATTTTACAGCTTGACAGCACTATCATGGCTATAGAGCACCAATTTAGATTAGGCCTTCTCGTCGTTGACGTCGTCACCGAACGCATCCAAGGTCAATAAGATCGTAAGACATGCAGGAGGTGGGGGGTGGGGTGGTGGTGGTGGTGGTGCAACGGATCTGGTATACATCCCGGAGTCTGCAGTGTTTGAAAAAGAACAACACCTGTGTTTAGGTATTTGAATGCATACTGCAGCTATTGATATATGAATATAAGAGAAGTCACAACAAATATAGCCATTGAACACACCCGCCACTAAAAATACTCTAACATTGTGAATTTGTATCTGTACAAAGTCAATCACGGGTTAAAACGAGCAAATAATCTTTTTTAAATTTGATATAATGAAAGCTCTAACTAATGTGATGTTTAATAATTACTATATTGAACGACAAAGTCAATGCTAGATTTTAAAAGGCATTCAGATGTAGTATATAAAAACAAGGTTTCTATCTCAGAGACCCCCACCCAAACACTCTACGTTAACATTTTGTCAGCTCAAAAATAATTCATATATTCTGACAAAATATATTTTGTCGGGGTAAGGGGGTCTCTGACCTAGAAACACTTGTTTATATATACTACTATAACCGTCATGTTGATGAATCAGAATTAAAAATAAAATAAATCATGAATGAATCAGAATCAGAATAAAAATAAATATCATAATCAGAATTCTGAAAAAATCATGAATGAATCAGAATAGCAATAGAGGAGTACCTCACGAGCAGGTTGATAACGTCGGATATATATCTTTTTGGGTAATTGTTATATTTATTGTGCGTAAACATACCCCCTGATTAACCGTTAAGTGCTAAACGAAATTTTAGAGATTCAGAGGGCTGTCCAGGCTGATTTTCAATTTTGCAATTGTTGGATCGCTAAGCGCTATAGGGGTAATAAAAACACCCCCTAAGTGAACCCCGGGCGCTTTGGGGTTCAGGGGTGCCACGCGAGTTACACCTGGAATTATAGTTTTTTATTTTCTACAATCACCCATACACAAGTATATATCTCATCATCAACTGCCCGCAGGCGCCACCCAATTATAATAGCATCTGTCGCCGAATGCAAGACATTATATCTTTAGCATTTTTTGAGACTCGAACACGCATACAGTTTTCGCTGGTGGATCCGTACGCAACCGCCTTAACCCCACGGCTACCGGAGCTCTTACAAACACATAGGTAAATTTAAGTATATAAATATTTGCTACCACAGTCAAACTGAGCACGTACAAGCACAGATTGTTCGATTAACTGTTTTGATAATTCTATATCCTCGTCATTTAATTTTTTAATTTCAGAAATAATTGTGCATGAATGTTTTTGGAATTTATTATACAATAAATATTTTATTTAAAGTAAAAATATTTTCTGAATCTGAATAAAAATATTTATTATATACATTTCTGCCTGGTTAAAATACATTGCAGTCTGTGTCTCGCCAGAGAACATATGTACAGATTTGTGACAATGGTGCGTGGATCGATACAACGGTTTATAAATTACTCTATAGCTCGCAGACATGGTTATTTCTGTCTTCTACAGCCTGGAAATATAGAACTATCGATAATGACTCGTTTGTCGAAAATTAATGTCGCAATATCACACACCCTCCCCCGTCTTATATGGTGGAATATTTATTTGTCAATTCTGATATTTCTAATTATATAATGAGTGTGTACTTTCCTCACAGACGATAGAAGAGTTATTTATTCATTCTGAGGGTTTCTACTATCAATGTCGAATTTATTGTTGTGTAACATTACGCAATAACAAGGGAGATCACTGCTTGATTACTCTTAACTCGAAGACAGGGTTATCTCTCTTTACAATACAAGGAAGACAGATAGAGTTATCTCCTTTTAAAGTGTCTCATCACCAATTATTAAAGTATCAATAGTAGCTATCAGAAATAATTCATTATCGTGTTTATACAAATAAAATTTAATTTTTCCGTTTACTTTTCGATGACATTCAAATAACTCTTTCATTGCTATCCTGGTGAGAACATACTTACCATCTTTTGCAAAAACCTTCGACCTGTTTAGGTCAGTATTAACTTTCGCGTATTTTTCTTGACTGATTGGATCATGAAGATTATCGTATTTCAGCATAGGCTCATCTCTCAACTTTTCAAGATAATCAAAACATTGCTGTTACCTGATTTAATAAGAGAGAGTTTCATTCTATCAAATTTACTAAAACAAATACCTGAAATTTCATCATTAAATTCAACTGATAATTGCTGGCCCTTAACCATTATTTTTTCAATTTTGCTACTAATTCCATCGGATAATGTTAAATTTTCGAACATTATTTATAAAGTTTAGACAAAATTAATTGAATATATCACCTCTGGTACTGGCATAGTGTCCAATAGCTAATGTGTTTACGCCATCAACACAACATCTCTTATCATCATAATTACTTAGTCCACGTTTTATAATTGTATCTGTTTCAAGTTTGTAATGATTTGTTCTGATAATATTTGTTTTATTATAATTAGTGCAGGTGTTCAGCGCTGCTTTAAAATCATCAAATTTCATACACTTTTTTTTACATATCCGCGGGGAATACCTTTTGCTTTTTTTTTTGTCAGTTTATTGTCATCTACAATTACGGCGTAACTTTTACTTCTTAGTCCAACAAATTCCTTAACTGGCACAAACTTAAATTCATCTTTCATTTTGACAATAATCATTTTATTTGCATCATCATGAAATCCACTACTTGCTGGATAATCCGATAGATCAAATAGGTCACGGTATTTATAAACATCTTGATAAACAGCCTCACATTTTATATTATAAACAAGTGAATCCGTATCAGTAAATAGCATCTCCGAATCTGGCCACTGCTTTTTGGTAAAATTATAGTGAAAGTCGTACATTAGCGATTTTGATATGTCATGTACAGCTGCACCAACATAAATCGGTTTATTTAACTTTAAATTTGTCTTTCGTCGCTGTATTGCTACAAGATTTTTATTAAAGATTTTGATACTGACAAAACCGTCATCGCTGACTAATTTATTTCTGCAATTAACATCATTTACAATTTCAATACTGACATGCTTTCTGATATTTTCCATCGTCTTTCCGAACACAGAATTGTTCATTAACTTTAAAAAAGTTTTTCTCAAAGTCGTTCTTAGCAATAGCACGATGTTTGGTATTGAAATCAATATAATCTGCCATGCACCGTGATTGATTAAATTGATTAAATTTTAATATTCGATGAACTTTTCTCAGAATTACCCCAGCATCTACTGCTTGTTTTAAATTTTGTAATGTATCACGTAATTTCTTTTATTTAACAAATTTGGAACTAGCTTATTAACAATCGAATTTTTTGCTGTTGTCATTGCCTGTTGTTCAGGCGATAATAAACAATAATCGATCATCACTGACTCTGCACAAAATGGATAGTCGTTATGTAGATCATGTAACGAACTAGGATAATCAAGATCAACTTCAACAAAATAACTGACATGTTCTGGGAGATTTTTCTCAGTTTCTTTAAGAAATTTCTTCTGAGTTATCCAATGAAATCCACTACACGGCATTGGTTCTGACATAGCATAACAATAGAAATTATTAGCGAAAAGATAAATACTATTGTTACGACCCTGTAGTTAAATTACATGTGTGTTAAAGTTTAAATTCTTCTAATTCTTTGTTACATTTTTTATTTTATTTTTTTATATCACTAAATGTTATTATTATTATTATGATGATTATGTTTGCATGGGTCTAATAGTTTGTTAGAAACATCGTATTTATTTAAAACGTAAATGTGACTCGTGTAAGCACGATTTTTGCATGACGGGTTTTGCGTAGCAAGTAAACATTCAGCAGTAGGTATGTAAATGATTGGCTAATGCTTGTTCAGGTTTTCATAATGTCCAGATGGATTGCGAAATCACACGTGACCTTCGTGCGTGTGTACATGTAATGACGCATTAGCTTGTTTTAAATGCTCAGTTACCTGTAAGAAATGTTTTAGTCGTAGTCGTCGTAGTCAGTCGTAGTTCAGAGTCACATCATGACATCTTACAGAGTTTATAATACCTTAAGAAAGGTATTTCTGTGCTGGAAAGAGTTGCGCATTCGTACGAGGAACAACATGTGTGTTGTTAGTGGTGGCAGCTGTATTTCATCTGCTTTCTAGATAATTATTTTCCCTGGAGAACAACACTACTGGCTTTGGACAAAGACATTTGATGAAATTATTTCTAAATCGGAACAGGACAATACAAATTGTGCTTTACAGTGAAAATTCTGGACATTTTGTGTTAACCTTCGTCTGACGTCATCATCCGCCATCTTGGAACGGAACTGAGATTCAGACTATATCAAATTAGAACTGTTTGTTCACAGGACTTATGTGTTTTCACAATTTTTGGACAATTTTTGGAATCTTCTTCGTAAATAGTAAGTCTTATTTCATCTATTTACCTTTTCACCGTGTTTTCTAGGGAAATAAATTGTTGTTAAAATTTACAAAGCTTGTTGTCTTCACTCTTTCTTTGTGTTACTTTGAACGAGCCGATACGTAACACTATAATTTGACGGTAAATTTTTATCGTAATTTTTTAAGTATTTATTATTAGCTACCGCATATTTTTTGGTTATAACGCTGATTCCACCTCGAATTCCTTTTTCAAAAAAATTAAACATATCAACATCAGTTAAGATCTCCAATTCTATCCTGCTTGTTTTTAGCAGAGCATCCCATGACAATCCTGGCGCAGAATAATACCAACACGGGTCTAATCCATAATTTTCATGACTAACTTTACGAAAACTCTCGAAAACATCTGCTAGTAATAATACATCTGTTTTCAAATATAAATCATGATAATCACCAAGTGTCTTACAACTAAATGTACTCCAAATATCTTGTGCATATTCGTAATCATCATCTGTAATATTTTCATTTTTTAACTGAGAATAAAATTTATCTTTGTTAGGAAGAGAAGTTTCATTAAAT
The DNA here is from genome assembly GCA_016617855.1 of Megalonaias nervosa. Lineage (NCBI taxonomy): Eukaryota > Metazoa > Mollusca > Bivalvia > Unionida > Unionidae > Megalonaias > Megalonaias nervosa. The sequence goes on along the minus strand of JAECUM010010444.1, from coordinate 59,193 downwards.
CTGCTCCAGTCGTCGAGATACTCATACTGAAAGACACCTTTTTTGTTAGAAAGACGTAGTCTCCATCAAAGCAACTTTTTAAATTATTGAAACTGCTACAACCTTTACAAGCTGCCATAAATTGCAAACTGTCGATGAAACGTAATTTGCCAAGCGTATCTGACATATACTTTTCAAAATTGTTTGGAATACCTTTTATGATTTTTAGTTTAGATTTAATTTCCTCATCGCCAAATGCTTCGACAATGATGTGACTATCATAACCACGAAAATTATGTAAAACGACAGGAATAAAATCTGGCGCATGAAATTTCAAATTACAATTGTTATGTGCTGCTCTGCAATATTGGCCGGTTAGATGACAATGATCGCGCACTTTATCGCCCGAACTTTGTTCAGATAGAGGTTTCTCGCAGATATGACAATTAACTGCCTCATCAAAATCAAGTTGTTGTTTGGATGTTATTTCGATTGGAGCTGTTTTAGATGATCTGTTGAAAAGTTTATTAACATCGTCTATTAAATTTTTTTTGTAACCACACAGCAGGACTTTTACCTCTGTACAATTTTATTGGACTTGAAAAATTATCGTTAGCGCAACAAACTGCTTTATACGCTGCTCCACAGGGAATATGTTGTTGTACTTTTGTGGTGCTTGATTTATTTAGATCACCTTCTGCGCCTGCCACAGGAACAAGCAGGCACTCGATCAGCATAAATAACAAACGGAATATTTAATTTATGATCATAATTTTAAAATTTTAATAATAATTTTAATAAATTTTCCTTTCTCCTGGCATTGTTATTTTTTGAACATCAACACAGTATTTATGATGATCTTGCAGTTTTTCATCTATAGAAAAACATTGTAAGCAACGGTAGCAGAAATATTTCTTATCTTTATCTTTAATATATTGTCTGCCGTTAAAGTTTTTTATCCAAACGTAATGATTCTTATAGAACAGCAAGTTTATTGTCGATTGCGAAGCTTTTTCTGAAATATACCTTGGATAAATATTTTCACGCTCATCAAGACCAATATATTAACTGAAATATTATTTTGCTTTTCAAACTTTGGTATTTGATTTTCTGCAACTGGAAAGTCAATACCATTAAAATTTAATTTTGATAAGTGACTAAAATACTTGTCAAAGCGATCAGCATTTTATTTCTGCCGGAAACGTCGCAGAAAGAATAGCCCACTAAAAACATCTGTTATAAAAATTCTTTACGTTTGTACAGCGTTTTTGTTTTTAATTTTTTAAGGGAGATCAACGTAAGAACTACCGCGAAGTACCTTATATTTCATTGTGTGAAATAAAACTTCTTTTATCATTTCAAATTTCCAACCTGGTCCTGATACAGTAAATTCCTCCAATTTTTTATTTATTTCTTGATGTATTTCATCAGCGACTGAGGAAATATTTGTTCCAGCTAACATTTTCCGTGATTTGGCTGTTAAATATGGTTCGGCAATCTCGTTGATGAAATCTGCATTTTCAGGTAGTGCATGTAACTTTGATAAAATAACATGATACTGTACTATTAGCTTGATACGTCTATGAACTGCAAGTTCTCGCGTTACAATCGGATACAGAAGGTGAAACAAATTTGTAGAGTTAAAATTTCCTAAAATATTTTGATTATCAAACCAATAGCTGTTGTCAAATCCTGCAAAAGCAGTGGCTATTTTTGTAGCTTCTCCTATAAGGCTCTTCTTGGTAATATCTCGCAATTTCAGCATTATATTATATTTATATATTTAATTGGAGAATCTGAGTTTTCAATTAGAGATATGAAAATGCTATCTAATATAATGAAACAAATTCTGACAAGCGCAAGTGAGCAAGAATAATAGTATTTTCATCCCAAGTATAACTCGTACGCGGGAAGTATATTAGGTTCAGTGATTCACGTTGAATACGGACAACCATTTGGAAAAGCAACCCAGCGGGTTATAAGATTAGCGTTAAAGGTGATAATACTGATAGAACTAAAATGTTAAAGAAAGATTTAATTTACACTTTGTTTTGCGGAGATATACCAGCTGGACAGCGAGTATATCATGTTAATGGCGCGGTTACTGATGATAACATTGAAAACTTGTCTTTACAAAGTGAATTTCAACCTCATCCCGTGTTTAATCTCTACGAGGCCTCTGACGAAGGAATTACTCGAAAAAGAAAAACTAAAAAAGTGTTAGGAAAAATAAATAACAATGGTTATCTTAAAATAAATATCAGAGGAACACTAACTGATCAAGTTAATTATTATAACCACAGATTTGTTTACGAAACGTTTAACGGATCTATACCTAATGGTTTAGTGATGGACCACGTCAACGGTATTAAAACAGATAATCGTCTAGCGAATCTAGAACTTGTTACGCCTAAAGAAAATAACAGACGAGGACGAGGAGGTGGTATTAATTTCAGACGTCCTAAAACTGTCATTGCGGTAAATCTGGAAACAGATGAGGAACTAGAATTTCCTTCTATGACAGCTGCGGCAAAACATTTTAAAATCTGTACAAAAACAATAAAAGATGTAGCAGATGGCAAAACCAAATCAGCAACATCACAATCAACTTTTGACAGAATCATCTTCAAATATGACGATTAATTATATTTTCTAGCTCCGTTTTGGTAAGACAATTATGAGCAAACATTAAAAGATCATGTGTGTTAAATTTTAGTGTAATAATTGTTCTGTCATTAAGTTTATTTTTTTTCTGCCGCTGTTAGCAGAATCTTATTAGAATCACCTTTCATAACAATAACGTCAACAGAGCAAGAATATCCTGACAAACATTTTCGCACTGCTTCGGCTAATTCTCTGTAATTTAATATATTAACTTTCTGATGATATTTTATCCCGTTAGTCATCTTATTATTATAAATTAGATAAAAATATATTATAATATGGACTTGATGAAACGACTTTCTGATATAATCGCGGACGATAATTTTACGGCAGGAGATGCTACAGTCACAGATAAACACAACTCTGTTTGTTATACAGAGGATGACATTCTACTTAACAATGACAATGAACAAGACGAGATCGTGGGCGTGGTTGATAAAAAAAATTACAGCAGACCGACAACTGGACGATATAATGTTAAGTATCATATAGCCAAAAATAATAAAATTTAATTTTACTATTGCCGAACAACAAATATTTTGGCAACTTATAAAACCTTTTCTTAATGTGAAAATTCCTGGCCATCAAAAGAGCATAAAATATGATTTTATTTTTGTTAAAATATTTAATTTGATGCCAGTCGATAATGCAAGAAAATTACATTTAATGTCGTTGTGTAGACCGGTCGGATGTAAATCTGTACTGCTAAAATACGAACAAATTTATAACAATATTACTTCAATATAGATTTAGAAGGAACCCAGCTGTTAAATTTATCGCTGTATCCTCTCCATTTAACTAAACTTTTATTACCTTTTTTCCAGATAACTTTTTCAATAACAAATATATCTTGCTCAGTTTTCTGCAGTTCCTGCTCGTAAAAACTACCAATTAGAGGCTCACCCAATAAATCCTTCAGAGCGTATGTTGCAGGTATTGTCAGTAAAACTTTATCAACAACAAATACTTCTTCGTTCCAGTTTGGAGTAAATCCTTTTTCAAATGTTTTTTTCGTCAGAGAAATTCTAACTTTATCACCAACTATAAAGTTATGTCTGCGGTACATGTTTCCATTTGCAAGGATCGGATTTTTAATTGCATCATTTGGTGACATTTTTATTGATCTGTGCTTCGTGTTATTATATTTATCAACAATCTGCTGTAGATCGTCAATATATTTATTTGTATTTTTTGCTGTCAAATGTTTATGTATCAGCTCGTTTAGTCTACGATTAAATTGCTCAACGATAACGCTCTTACCTTCATTTCCAGTAACATATTTTTTGATGTTATTTTGCTCCAAAAACAGTTCAAATGTTTTATTAAAAAACTCCGCTCCATGATCGGTCCTGATTTCATTTGGTTTTCTTTCTGTACTTGTTATTATTTGTTTTAGAGGATCAGTTATCGACGTTCCTGTTTTATCTGAAACGGGTACACTAAACGCGTGTTTGCTAAAAACATCTACAACGTTAAAAAGATATTTCTTTGGAGCGCCACCAACGTTAAACTGAGCATGATTTGAAACATAAACTAAATCTAACCACCCAGATATCGTCTACGGCATTTGCGACAAGTTTACGTCGCGGAAACTTTTTTTATAAGGTTTGTGTAATTCATCTGCAAGATCATCATATAATTCTTTTCCGAGTCCGAGTTTATATTTTGCTTCAATAAATCCCTGCACCAGCCTTCTATCAAAATGTTCTCTGATTCCTTTTGGTTTCATGTCGCGTAGTTCATCTAACATTATCTTATCACAGCCGTGCTTATCTTGTTCGTTATCAAGGCAGCAGATATCGTGACGCATTGTTATTGCATCAACTTGATTGAAGGGCTCTTGACCGGGCAGCGGATTATCATTTTCATCTAGTTGTTTATCTAGCGGATTATATGGTCCAATATATTTATGGCCTGGTAATGACCAACCTCCTTTTGGTTTTGGTAACTTGCCAATTATTTTATGTATATCTATACCTGTTCCAATTATTTCTCTGCTGTTACATTTCTGACAGTATGTAACAATTTTATTTTGCTCCAGACAGAGATCTCTATCACAATCGCACTCGCATATCATTATTTATTTGATCATCTACTAAAATAACCTTGTCGCACATTCCAGCTCCGAATAATTTCTTTAAAGCATACTTTTTCTTTTCCACAGATTGCACAAATACTTTTTACCACTATCCTATTATTTTTTGTTTTTTTCTGTTGTTTCATCTTTATTTTCTGTTTTAGTTTTGCACTTGAGACAATATGTTGACATATTCCTTAGTTTAGATAAAATTAATTGCAATCTCATCATTAACGTGAGAAGGTTGATTGTCAAACTGTAAAATAAATTTAAAAAAATTGAAATTAGGCTGGGATGTTTGTTTAATAAAACATTATACAATAGTATCCACAGGCTGATGTTCCAACTGGTTAATCTGATTAGATGAGTAATTTATTATTTTACATTTTTTGTTGATATAACTTTTTACTACATCACTGGGAGGAATTCCAAATGAATCAAAATAGTTGTTATTGTAAACTGCTACCCAGTGTGTGCCAGATCCGTCGTTAAAATCTTGTATATTTATCACACACGAACCACCAGCTGGTGCATTGTGAAGTTCATCTTTGGAATAAACTTCCTAGAAATTTTTAATTTTTTTTAACTTATCAGGTATATTGCAGTTACTTAACGCGGGCGTGTTCCTAGTCCTCGACCTATTCCAAGCAGATTGGGCAACAGACTTCCCGCTACTTCTGCCAGTGATGGTCCTATAAATCAGCCTTTTTTTGTGTTTTTCGCGGTCGCGTCTTTTTTTCGTTGTTGTCTTTTTTTTTGCTGTCTTTGCTGTGATCGGCGATAATACTGTGTCGGAATTTTCTAATACTTTCGTGGTAATTTTCATTTTCTGGCACTACTTCTTTGATATATTTCTGACTTTCTTCTGCTATCTCCGTTAACTTTTTAATTTTTTCATCAGCGTTGTATTCTTTCTTTAAAATATTGTCTATTCTTAAATCCTTGAAATTGTGTTCTCTGTTGAACGACTTATACTCGGAATCTTTTATTTCGTTGTTTATATTTTCAAGAGCAGCTTCGAATCTTTGTCTGTCTTGAACATCCAATCTATGCTCTTTTCTAAAAGCTTCTCTTTTAGCTTCTTCTTCCTCACGCCACTCCTTCTAAGATTTATCTATTTCACTTTCCATTTCTTTTATATCCTCCATCATTTTCTTCATCTCATTCAATTTTCTTCCCGTCGGCTCAACTGCCACCGCCTGCGATAATCTTCGTTCAAGCTCCAACGGATCATGAATCAGCCGATCTATCTCAGTTTGTCTTCTGCCAGGATTATCCATATACTCCGTAAGTGCCTCAGCCAACCTTCTTTTTTTCTTCCTCAGATCTTGCAATAACTTTTCCAGTAGCGGCGTCTTGTTGTTCTTTAATTAATCCAAATAAACCATTTCCTGTTACTTTTTTTTAATGTTCTTCTTCTGATAGCGGTAAAGTTTCAGGTTGTTTTCCATGTAAAGTCTCAGTAACTGGTTTCAAAGCTCTAGCTGATTCCTCAGCTGCAACTACTTGTCCACGTCGTGTTTCTTTAACTTTTTTCCTAAATTCTGCATGAGACTGAGCAATTTGTTTTAGATCTTCTATATATTTTCTGTACTTTGCTCGTTTATCCATATTATTATTCAATAACAGTTTGATAAAACTTTACTCAAGGTACTTTTCAATACAGCAGCGGAACATTTTGTTTGGATCACGTGCAAATTTATCGAATAAAAAGAAATTATATTTATCTTTCGTTGCCTTATGATACAGTTCAATAAATTTATCTCTTGTTACGTCGCCACATTGCTCGTTTGCAATATTTCTGACGTCAACGTTGTCGAGTCCGGGAAATATTATACAGCAACCGGTATTTCGTCTAATAAATTTATCGACGTTGTAAACTCCTTGAGCGAGATAGACAGAGTTACATTTTTATTACGTGACAGTGAAAAATAAGATCTTATTTTATTCATCTCGTCATTGTTAAGTGGAATATCATCTAAAACAGCTATCTGATGCTCATCTGAGTCAAGCTGATTAACTGGAATAAGTTCCTCTGGTGGTCTAATAATAAAAAAAAAATCTTCGTCAGCCTCAAGATCATCACGAAGCTTGTTATTGTATTCACTCAATAATTCGTATTTATCCTGCTGTGGATTAATTGTGTAAATATAAACTCTGTCGTAGTTAAAATTATCGCCCAGCAGTAAATTCATCAGCAAATTTGTTTTCCCTGATCCAGTTCTCCCAACAACGAGATAATGACAATCTGGCAGATCATTGTTGTGTTTATGTTGCAGCAGCCGTTCTGTGTCAAAATTTAATATCGACAATAGCTTTGCCATTGTTATAAATTAAGTTTATATAAAATTGCCAGACAATAAACAAATAATGAGCTATTATACAAGATTTGGGACAACATTGGGAGATTCGTCGGCTGTAAGTACAACAATAACAAACGGTAACATTGATATATCAGGCTACTTAAAAAAAACCTGGCGATAATATGACAGGAAACCTATTTATGTCAAATCAACGAGTACTAGGTTTAGAAACAAATTATCCGCCAATAAATGTTGTTGATACACAAGCTGTTAGTTATGCACAACTTAAATCCGTCGACAGTAATAAACTATCATTGACAGGAGGAATTTTAAGCGGTAATTTAGATATGACAGGAAAAAGATTATAAATTTGGAAACCGCATATCCGCCAGCAAACTTAAATCAAACCCAAGCGGGAAGTTATTTACAGTTGAAGTCTGTGGATGGCAAAAAGATTGACAAAACCGGTTGAACGGTTACAGGTAATATTAATATGTCGAGTAAAAAAATAATTGGGTTGGAAACTGTGTATCCACCAGCAAATGTTGATAATACACAAGCTGTAAGTTATGCGCAACTAAATCTGTTGACGACAACAAGCTTAATAAAGCTGGCGATACAATGACAGGTAACATTGTAATGAGCAATAACTCAAAAATAACTGGATTACCGACAACCTCAGCATCAGCTAATGAGACTGATGCTATTAGTTATGCTCAGTTAAAAGAAAAACTCACCCCGTATTTGAAACGATCCGGTGGACCAATGTCAGGCAATATAAACATGAGAAACAATAAAATAACAACTACATATGTTCCAGTTAACCCTAATGATCTGAAAAATAAAGCGTATGTTGACAGTGTAATTAGTAGCGGTATAAAACGAACTGAAAACAATGTTGGGTATATTCCAACACTTTTTAAGGCAACTGACAACAAAGTTGGGTTTGAGGTAAGCGCATCATCATATTATCCTGAAAATTATCCTTATTATACTTTCTCTGATAGACAGGAATGGACAACAAACGGAGAAAACAAAGACTTTTGGATCAAAACCAAATGTCCTGTTGCAGCTGCTATTTGGCAATTTCATTTGCGCGATCGATTAAACTCTAGTGTTAGGCGAATTTATGATTGGCAATTGGAAGGATCAAACGATGATATTAACTTGGCAATATTGTATAGTACAACAGACACGTATATCTCAACAACACAATATTTTACAGTTCCGGTAGAAAATACTGGTAAAAAGTACTAGTATTTTCAAATTTATGTTGTCGCTGCTGAAGGTCCGTTTCCAGGACTGGCAGCATTTCAAATATACACGCTCGACGATCGAATTTAATCTAACATACATAATGTCTAAACCACCAATTATAAACGTTGCAAGAGAATTTTATAGTGTTATTTTTTATACGTCCGCAGTTTTTGTGATAGAGGATTATAACAACAAATCACAAAGAAAAATATGTGATATGAAATCTCTTGACGTTGTTTCAATGAACAATCCAACATTGCCAGAAGCTGAAAATTTTTTATTCGCGTTATGCACATGCAAGGACCACAACTAATAGAAGCAATTGAAAACTTCAATATTATAAATAGATATTGTCATCCTGATGATTGTCTAGAAAAACAAAAAAAAGTTGAAGTCCTGATGAAAAAAATATTACTCGAGCTTGACAAGGAAAATATTGATACGATAATTCAATCAAATCTGGTAAAAGTACGAGCTTATAATGTAATGGATCCGGAAGAAAAATAACGAATAAACGACAATCATGATCGTCTTGACAAACTAGCGGAATCTAAAATAATAAAATTAAAAAGAAACACAAAATTATACAATAGCTTTTCAAAACGAGAAATTTTTAGGTATTTCGGTATGTACTACCACGACAACGTAATCCTATTTAAAATCGCTAGTATGACAGCAGATGCGGAGTTAATTGTTAAATTGTATTCGAATGCAAGTTTACCAATGATACGCAAGAAACAGAATTCAATCCGATTATTGTCAATAAATCTCTAGAGATAATCAAATATTTTGACAAGGAAATTGATAATTTCAGTGATGATGAGCGGGAAAGGTTTTTTGAAGAAGTAACACAAACAAAGTTGGAAGGAAGGACTGAATCTTATTACGACATAAGTAAAGATAATATTCCACTTCCAATACTCCAGTGCTCTAGACAATTGTCATTACGAAACTATTACAATGAAATCGAGAAAATGCTCACAGAACCATATGTAAGATTAATGTGGAAAGTAGCTTTTGTTATTAATCTTGACATAATTGATAGAGACATGCTCCGAAAATTAACGCTAAAAAATTTCATAGTCGCATACGCAATTACGTTGGATCAAATAAGCTTGGTACTAGGGTTTATTAATGAAACAGAAAGAGAATACGGTAATTTGGTAAATAAAACAAATTTGTATGTCTGTGAAGTAGAAGACACGTTTGATTCCTACAGTTGGTTAAAGAAAAATGAGGTATTGACAGATAAGCGATACAATGATACTTCGTCAGTTGTTTATGACAAGTACAGAGATTTTATAGCTGATCCTAACAATAATAAATTTCGTGAGTTTCTTGATTCAATTGTTGGTACTGGAGTTTTTAATACTGTATAAAAATTGTAAGCAAATATTGTATGATGAAAAAAGCATATAATCGATTTCAATCATATTTCAGAGGAAATTCCAAAACAAGATGTTGACGCACTAATACAATATTACAAATTTTATAATAAAAACCTCTGGTGTGTAAAACAATGTTATAAGTATTACAGTAGAATACTTCGAGTAATATCATATTTACCACTGCTAATGACTAGCTCTGGTATAATTTCGAGTGGCGCATCATTAAACCCGTTTTTATTAATAATATCTGGTGTTATGTTTCTCTTGCAACAGCATGTAAGAAAATTGAGCTTCGACTTGAGACCCCCCCCCAAAAAAATGCCTGCAAAATAGCCAGTATCACTTTATATACTACTATTAATCAGAGCCCAGAACATTGTGAGATATCGTCTGAATACTTTGGTCATGAAATTCGTTCAGATCTGGTTGCCATCTTTAAGGAAATTTCATTGGGTGGGTGTTTGAGAGAGAATCATTGCTATTCTAAGTTGGTCTTTAAGGAAATTTGATTGGAAAAATAGATGCATTTGTTTGAGAGAGGATATAGCTATTAAAGTTGGTCAAGAGCCATGGCTATGCAAAATATTTGGTCATTAATCGAACTCATTTGCGACCTTTTTTAGAATTTATTAGCTAACCTGAATGAATTTATTTTAAATTAAACGCTTACTTTCACGACTTTATTAATTAAATTGAATCTAAGTGTCTTCTCAAGGACACACTGAGGCAGCCAATTGAATGATCTGGGCGGGAATCAAACCCGCGACCTTTAGAATACAAGTTCAGAGCTTTACCCAGTGAACTACGTGGCTCTTTTGCAGTGTTCACAGTCCAATAGGATGTCTGATCTAAGTCGTTTAACGCGATAACTTTAAAATATCATCTAATCATCGAGGTCACCTGAGACCCTGTTTAGATTAAACAACACAACAATCTGGTCAAATCAAATAACGAACATGAATGTTAGTTTAGTATTGCTGATATTGTGACAATAATGTTAGAAGTGTGAATGGATTAGACAGATTGTAATAAGAACAAATGTAAGTTCTGAGTTTGGTCATGACTGATGTCTTATCTTTTTCAGATTTCAATGTGATCTTTCTGACACGGACAATTAAAAGGATACGTCTGCTCTCGCGCACCTTCTATTAAAGTTTCTACGGGTTGTACGGGTCATTCTCCCTATATCTGCACGAGTTTTCTCTCTACAGAGATCGTGCTAAAATACAAGTATGAGATACGGCTGCTTTGCTTTAGTACTTTATATTGATATTAGTTTTCATTGGATGAGGAGAAAAGTGTGTTTCACATTTGTGATCTTTGGGTAGAGTAATGAATCAGAACGCAAGTACAGGAAGCTGGAGAGAGCGAACAGAGATAGAAAGGAGAGCGATGTAGATAAAGATATATTGGAATGAGAAAGACACTCGTAAAAAGACAAGAAAGTATAAAATTTGAGCAGCAATCAGAAATGGCAGGAATGGATGGGAAAAGAGAATGGAAATAGAAGGATTAGCAGTTAGGAAATTATTGGTAGAGATACAGGCTGTGTTACAAGCAGAATGTGAGAGAAAGACTTACGCAAATAGGCAATGTTAGACGCAGTAGAATGGGGAATAGGAAATACGGGATGGAGACTAAATGGGTGTTAGAGTTGTTAAAAAGTACATCAAATGGATAGAACAAGAATGCGGAAGAACAACACAGACAGCTATCTGTAAAGATTTGAGATGTACACCACTGAGAAGAAGTGGAGCAGAAACGATTGGTTGCTTCCCTTTAGCTCGTTACTCAAATGTAAAGAGCCGGATGTACATTCCCGGCTTCCAACAAGTGACACATCAAACTTTGCTGAGTTAAAGGATGCAGTTTGGAATAGGTGTTATTCACACGGATGTTATACAAAGTTTGATAATCATTTGATTCTTACTATTATGCAAGACACGCAAATATAAGTGACATTGTACACAAATATAGGTTACATCGTACACATAAATATAAACGTGAGTTCTCATAGTAGAGCCACGTGCACCTGTATGTCCCAAAACAAGCTAAACTGTGTTAATGAATAATGTGCAATGCCACACTTAAAAACAGTTTACTAATTTCTTATTTAATCTGAAAAAATCAAAATGTCCTATTCTAAACCTATTTCTTCAGAAAACATGATTGTTGTTGGAACGCGGGGAGGGGTGTTTAAACTACAACGTTTCCTAGATATGGAACCTAAATTATTAAATGTCCGTTCTGTTAGTCAATATGCATAGATACAGACAGACAGATGGACAGACAATGATATGGACAAATATCTTCCTAAGTTAAAAAGGCAAAATATTTTTTGAACTTTATAGGAGAAATTAAATACTTTTGGCAACATACAATTCTTTAATAATTGATAAATTTCCACAAAAGGTCATATTGTCTCCGCCTCCATCTCTCATTCGTTCACTCAGTGAAGCTAACGGATTTTTTTTTATAACTCCATGGCAAGATTGTCTAAATATTGTGAATAAGAAAACATTTCGCTATTCTACATTCAGATTTTACCGTTTTCTTCATAAAAGCACAAAATACAGAACTTAAGTCTATAAATACATAGATGTGTCTTTATTCTCGATAAGTGAGGATACATCGAAAGGGCAAACATGAAAATTTAAATACATTTCCATTATGTCGAGATGTTTAAGTGGGTTCTCCACTGTACTGTCTTGGTAGTCTCTCGGGGGCCAAGGAAGACATGTTTTTGCAGTCTCATCGACGATGGACGCTCATGTGGCTCCGGAGACCAAATTCAGATGCACACAGGCGGTTGCAGGTGGGGCATGGGACACCGGTGGTTGAGGGTGGCTGGGACGCAGTTCGGTGACGTCTCTCACGAAGTTTCAGCAAGACTCTGGCGGCGGTCGTCCTTGAAGGTGGAACTGGTTTTTCCGATCAGGGCTCGCCAGTGACTTCTGTGTGAGGCAGCGAGCTCGAGCTGGTGGTGTTGAAGGTCTGCCCATTTGATGTGCGTCTTGAGGTTGTCTTTGAGGTTGTCTTTGTACCTCTTGCGAGGGCGGCCTTGGTTTCGGTTTCGGTTGCCCTGGGCTAGCTCGCCAAAGAACAGCTGCTTTGGGATTCTGTTTTGATCCATGCGGATGACATGGCCAGCCCAACGAAGCTGGGCCTGGATTAGTTTCGCTTCGATGCTTGTTGTGTTGGCTCTATCAAGGATTTTCTGGTTGGGGATTCGGTCCTGCCACTTGATCCGCATGATGGATCTCAGGGAGCGCTGGTGGAATTGTTCCAACTGACAGATGTGCCTTCGGTAGACAGTCCACGTTTCACAGCCATACAAGAGAGACGTGAGGACAACTGCATTGTACACTTCATCCTTGTTGACAGGCGTATGTCTTTGTGCTGCAAGACCTTGGTCCGGAGTCGTCCGAGTGCTTGGCTGGCATTTTGGATCCTCGCAGTAATCTCTTTGTCCAGGGAGCCATCACTGGATATTGTGCTGCCTGGGTATTTGAAACTGTCCACAATCTTCAGCTGCATATCGCAGATGGTGATGCAGAGTTGTGAAGGGACAGTGTTTGGGGCGGGCTGGAAGAGGACTTCTGTCTTTCCTAGGCTATTTGTGAGTCCAGACAGATTGGAGGCTTCAAAGAACTTGTCCACAATTGCCTGTAGGTGAGTCTCTTCATGGGTCATGGGGGCACATTCATCTGCAAAGAGTGCTTCAGTGATGTGTCTTTCATTTCTTGGTTTTTGCAGCTAGGCGACGGAGATCAAACACTGATCCATCCAGGCAATATCTAATGTAGATACCAAGGTCAAGGTCACGGATGGCGTGGAGCAGTACCTGCGTGAAGAAGAGGTCGAAGAGTACCGGAGTGAGTACACAGCCCTGTTTGACACCATTAGATATGGGGAATTTCTCAGAGGGTTCACCGTCTGAGAGAATCTCTCCAGTCGTGTCGTCATGGAAGAGCCGGATGAGGTTGGAAAACTTCTGAGGACAACCAAGCTTCTTGAGTACTACCCTCAGTGCGTCTCTGTTGACTCGAATTCCTTCGTCAGGTTTACGAAGACGGCATACAGATTCATGTTCTGCTCAAGGCACGTCTCTTGGACTTGTCTCACTGCAAAGATCATGTGAACGGTGCTGCGGTCTGGGCGAAAACCACACTGAGATTCGGGGAGGTTATCTTCTGACACTGTCGCAATATGTCTGTTGAGAATGATACGAGCAAGTATTTTGTCAGCCATGGAGAGCAAGGGGATGCTTCTGTAGTTACTGCAGTCCGCACACAATTGATGCGTCGTGGAGGGCGTCTGGCATCTCCTCCTCCGTCCAAATGCTGATTAGCACATCGTGGAATGCCTCCAGGGTCTATTCACTGAGAGCCTTGCACACCTCCGCTGGGATGCCATACTTTCTAGGTGCCCTGCCACAGTTCATTTGTTTAATGGCCGTCCTCAACTCCTCTATCGTTGGCGGAACATCCAGTTGGTCGTGCGTTGGCTGTTGGAGTATTTGGTCAAGAGCAGATTGGCTGACCGATGAGGGCAGGTTTAGGAGCTAGCTAAAGTGTTCTTTCCATCTGTCCTTAATACCAGCCTTGTACTTTATTAGTGTACTGCCATCTGCAGCAAGCAAGGGGGCAGGTCCAGGTTTTGAAGGGCCGAAGATTGACTTGATGGCGCTATAGAACTCTTTGGAGTTGTTAGTGTCGGCATAGCGTTGCAATTCATTAGCTTTCCTTTCCCACCACTGGTCATGTATCTTGCGGATTTCTCTCTGGGCTCAGCTTGATAGGATTTGAGGCGGTCTTTTTTGGGGATGGAGTTTGGGCATTCTGCCAGTCCATGAATGCTTTGTTCTTTCTGGCAAGCAGATCTTCAATGGCACGTTGTTCTCGTCGAACCAGTCTTGATGGGTTCGCTTCATGGGGCCCAGAGTCGCCATAGCTGTCTCTCTTATCATGTCCCTGAGCTTGTTCCATTTCTCGGAGACATTTCCACGTATAAGTCCGTTGGTAGACAGCTTGTCATCTAGGCTCTTCTGGAATTCGAGCTGGGTGGAAGGCTGCTGAAGTTTGACAATGTTGAAGGCTGTGCGCATTAGCTTAGGGCGCCTTGGGTGATGTGGGGCAATGCGCAGCTTTAGGGTAGTTTTGACAAGTCTGTGGTCTATCCAACATTCCGCTCCTCGCATGGCCTTGGTGATGAGATCATCCTGAGCATCATGCTGGCGGACTATTACATAGTCGATTAAGTGCCATTGGCGAGATCTGGGGTGCATCCAGGTGTTCTTGTGTTTGTTCGGCATTCTGAACATTGAATTTGTGATAAGGAGGTCAAATTCTGCGCATTTGCCGAGTAAGACCAGGTCGTTGTTGTTCATCTTGCCGACACCTTGCTTGCCAAGCACACCTTTCCATCGACCATAGTCGCAGCCAACACGGGCGTTGAAGTCCCCCAGTAGCATGATCTTGTCGTCAACTGGAACTGAGCACAGTACAGAGCTGAGGTCCGCATAGAACTGCTCAATGGTTTCCTCTGGGCTCGTTAGGGTAGGGGCGTAGGCGCTGATGATTGTTGTGTGGCGTTTGTGGCTGATAGGTAGCCACAGTTTCATTAGCCTCTCATAAATACCAACAGGCAGGTCCGGAAGCTGCTTCAGAAGACTTGATTTGATAGCCAGGCCGACTCCATGGATCCTGTCTTCGTTTTGGGCTTTTCCTTTCCAGAAGAAGGTGTAGCCGCTTGCTAGCTCAGTCAGAGAACCCTCCTCTGCGAACCTGGTTTCACTCAAGGCCGTAATGTCGATATTGTAGTGTGAAAGCTCCTTAGCAACTAGGTCTGTTCTCCTGTGAGGTCTTGCTACGTTCTCTTTGTCCATGAGAGTACGGATATTCTATGCTCCAATAAGAAGTTTCTTTCTTTGATGGTTTCGACCGCAGATGTGGATGATCTTGCCAGCAGCGGCACGCTGGCCAGATTTTGGAGAGCATGCTATTTTTAGGCCACCTTTTCTAGGCCCCTCCCTATACAGGGTGAGCAGCGCTGTCCTGAAAAGGTCTGCTCAGTCGCCCTGGATGCTGCCGAACTGTTCCGCTGCCCTGGGTACAGAGCAGAACGACCACTTGTCCAAGGGCCGCCTACGTGCAGGTCTCTGACTACAATTCCCAATGGTCATCTCCACCTGTTGCTTCGCCAGTCGCCCATCGCCGTAGGACTTTGGTAGGTGCAGGCAGAGAACGATGAGTGTGATGATGGGGATGAATGATAAGGGCACAACATAACCTGTGCGTGAAGGAGATTTAAGTGATACAGCCTTTGCAGAGAGACAGCCTCACTCTCAGCCTTGGTAGTTGGGACCCAGTGGTACTGTACATGCGAATAATCCCTATAATCGGCGCTTTACTGTGTGTGTGTGTGTGTGTGTGTGTGTGTGTGTGTGTGTGTGTGTGTGTGTGTGTGTGTGTGTGTGTGTGTGTGTGTGTGTGTGTGTGTGTGTTTGTGTGTGTGTGTGTGTATTTTAATGGATGGGCTGGTTGTTTGATTGAAGGACATACATTCATCCATTCTTCCATTCACTTCAAGATAAAGTATTATCTCATCTGTATTGATATCATTGATATCAGTCATTATGAGTTACTGATTTAAGGCTATGGGATCAGCTACGATATGGTGTAGAGCGAATGATGCATTCAAAGTTAATGGATCAGCTATGATCTGGTGGAGAGTGAGTAACTGATACAAGGCTACTGGATCCGCTATTACCTCATATAGAGCGAATGATTCATTCAAGCCTATTGGATCAGCTATGACCTCATGTAGAGCGAATGATTCATTCAAGGTTATTGGATCAGCCATGATCTGTGTAGAGCGAGCAATTCACTCAAGGCTATGGGATCAGCTATGATCGTGTAGAGCGAGTGACTCATTCAAGGCTATTAGATCGGCTATGATCGTGTAGAGCGAGTGATTCATTCAAGGCTATGGGATCAGCTATGATCGTGTAGCGCGAGTGATTCATTCAAGGCTATTGGATCAGCTATGATCTGTGTAGAGCGAGAGATTCATTAAAAACTATTGGAGCAGCCATCTTCTGTGTAGAGCTAGTGACTCATTCAAGGTTATTGGATCAGCTACAGTCTGGTGAAGAGAGATACATCATACAAGGCTATTTGGGTTAGCTATTATTTCACGTAGAACGAGGCTCAGATGTATGATGCACGTAGTGTTCACGTATGCAAAACTATTTTTAAGAGAAATTACTAAAAAATCACTCTTTTATTCCTCTTTAGCTGGGATGACCCACCTTCTTCATTATCATCATCATCATCATCATTATGATCATCTTCGTCATCATCACCATCATTATTAACATCACAACCACTATATACCTGCAGACTCCCTTTAAATGATCATGTCTCTCCGTAATTTGTATATCTTGCATTTGACTTCCTCACTAGAAAGTATTCAAGTGGCCCACAAAACATAATTGACCTGCTTTTTAAAAAGGTCAAGTCTTTTCACATTGTTTTCCTAATAATTTATTTCGAAGCTCTGTATTTCACTTGAAACTTAAGCTTTTAAGAAGCATTTAAATAATTAGCTTCATTCTCCATTTATCATGTTATAGCAGTACGGCTATAAAAACTCTTACATAGAGTGAACACTAAAATGCACTGTGATGTAATAAATTAAGTGTACTTCGTACCTCTATCACTTGGAGGAGGAGGCGGGGGGGGGGTCGGGCTCGGGTGGTACATTTTTTTCTAGGGTATTGTTTTCATTCTTTTACCGCAAGATAATTTATTTCGTTCAAAGAATGAAATGGATTTAAAAAAAAGGGGGACGGGTGCGTGGTTACTATAAATAAATACAAAATATTTTTTCGAGCTCTCTGTGAGATTGCAATTTTAGTTTTCCGTTATGAACGGCGGCAAAATTGATGACCAGAGACAATGAGGATAAAATAGAAACAAATTATTCAGTGCAATACAGTTATGAAGTAACTATGCAAGTGTTCAGAGTACACGGCTTTATAAGAGAGAGAGTTTGTGAGACAGACAGACAGAGACAGACAGAGAAACATAAACAAATTAACAGATACATTTGACTTGAGGCATTAAAACTTGGTTAAAAATGCACGTCAAGATTATACTGATGCTAATTGCACTAGCGGAAGGATTCTTGGTAATAATGAGTACACACTTTTGATGGCAACATTTTAGTATGTATTAACGTGCTGAAAATTATGTATGTTCGATGGATTATCATGCACAACGATATGGAGCAGAGTTAATGATTCAAGATAGGAACAGTGTGTGTGTGTGTGTGTGTGTGTGTGTGTGTGTGATATTTGGATGTTTAATCTAGCTTTAACAATTTCTCAGTCATATCGTTACGATGTCTGCAGTGTGGCAGTTTATTGTGATGTCAAGAACTGGGGCATCATGCCACAGCCATTTTTTGTTCAACTAACCTTTTCCCACTTTTATATCTGTAGGTGAAATTTTGAATTGAAATACGAAATATTACTTCCTACTCATTTATCACACACACACACACACACACACACACACACACACACACACACCATCCCTTTGTAGAGTTGAGAATGTAGAATAGGCTCGATATGCCCTTCAGTATGTTTTAAGACGCCATAAATGGAGGCGATTCAATGATGTTCAGGATGGCAAGGTCTTGGACTTGGAAAAGTGTGCAGTTTATACAAAAGAATGCCTTTATCGCACATATCTTTGCTTTGTCTGCATTAGTTATAGCTACAAATACTCGGTACTACATAGCCATGATTATGCTGATGTACCGTTAAACACCTACATTCCTACAGGTACGCACGTACGTACGTACGCACGCACACACACATATATTATAACATGTAAAATATCACTTTATGTGATTCTGTTTGGTCCAAAGAAGCCCATGAAATTATTGTGCAGTATTCTCTTTACTGAGTGGCTGCGATCGTGATTAAACTTTTTTTAAACCCCGCCTTCTGGAATTTTTGTTTTCAATGAACATTTTGGCGGCCATTTTTCGATTCGAGTCACGAAAGGAATTGGGGAAAAATGGGCTCGTCTGTCTGTGTATGGACAATTTACCACGACAGGGGCTTATTATGACATGTATAATATATCATATCATGAAAAATTGCTAAAACCTAAGACAATAACAACAATAAGTAAATCTAAGGACATTGCTCAGTTGATAGCGGGTGTGTGATATTGGACGGCAGATCAGGGTCTGTGTTATTTGAAATTAGACTCCACTTATATATGATTATGAACGTTATTTGCACAGTTTCATCCTGTTTTATACATAATAAACTTGCAACTGTCAACCAACTGTGTTTTACTATGATTCACTCACAAATGTGTTACAGGATATGTTTGTGCTTACGCTTCTTTGGGCTACAGTTAGTTCTCGTTTCCTCGGATAAAATAGCCAGTAATGTGTTAAGTGCGCCGAAATCTCTAACCGACAACATTGAGGAGATAACAGAAAGTAATAACAACACTACATTGCGCTACATATCTATAAATAATGTACTACACTTAGAAGACATGAAGGTTTCCTTAAATTGGCTAATGGCTAGTGTAATAATTTTCTGTTTCACATTTCACACACATAGATGTGGTTAACACCATAATTCTGTTTCCAATGGTCTTCATTGACACTGTATGTAATTACAGACGATGATGTGACAAATGTCTCTTGAACCAAAATTAGTGCAATTTAACGATTGTATATACTGTAAGTATTAAAGGAGCTATAAGGACAAATAGCGGGTACTTCACCTTGTCAGATAAACGAAAAGCGACATCTGATTCTTTAATATAAGAATAGTGACGTCTGATTAATTAATATACGACTAGTGATTTCTGCTAGCTTGATACGAGAATAGTGACTTCTGACTAGTTAATATACAGAATGGTGTCGTTTGTAAAATTATGGATAGGATGGTTCTCTCTCTCTCTCTCTCTCTCTCTCTCACACACACACACACACACACAGAATTGCTAAGACGTTCTGTATTTCTCTCTCTCATTCATGCCATGGTGATTGTTTTGAAAATGTATACATATCGATTTCAGGATGGAAATTGTGAGTAATTTTGTAACAGGGAAGGCATAAACGAGCAGTGTTAGGAGAATATGGATCTAGTGTCCAATTATGAAATTAGTATACGTTAGTTTCAGAATCTAGTTGGTTATTCGTTGAAATTCAAAAGCGTGGCAAGAAAGCACGTTATATGTCCTAAATATGTCCGTCTAGTCAAGTTTTCCTTTGAGTATACTCTCTCTCTCTCTCTCTCTCTCTCTCTCTCGTTCCATGCTCGAATGGATATACCGCTTAAAATATTAAATTCAGTCATAATTCTTACGAGTCACGTTGACACGGAGGAAGCGGAAGAGAGTACTATATAGAAAAGATAGGGTCTGTTGTTCTAGTGCAGCAGTAGACCAAAGAATATCACTTGCAGCACACATTGACACAAAGAGAGAGAGAGAGAGAGAGAGAGAGAGAGAGAGAGAGAGAGAGAAGAGCGTTGTGTTATATTTCTCAACACTACAGTAATAGCTGACTCCTTCTGTTGCATTTCTCAGCCTATTGTTCTATCCATATTACTGAAATGAACACATAACACATAGGACAGATTTCTTGTTGAAAATTTCTAGAATAGTAGCGAATCCAGTTTTAGAGTGCATATGACAAATTCTCAGATAGTCCAGTGTGCAATCCAGGATACTTATATGATCGCAGTTAGATGCGATAGATTCTCAGACAGTCCATTGTATAATCCAATTTAATGAAATGTACATAGGAGATATTTTCTGACAGTCAAGTGTGCAATCCAGGTGAATAACATACATATAAACATATTCTCAGATAGATCAATGTGCAATCTAGGCTACTGAAACGAATAAAGAGTACATAGGACATATTTCCTGTTGAACAGTTCTAGAGTAGGGGCGAATATAGGATGTCTTCTAGAAGGGTGTGCTTTTTAGAATTACATAGGACAGATTCTCAGACAGTCTAGTGTGCAATCGATGTCACTGAAATGAACACAGTGGACATATGACATATTCTCAGACAGTCCAGCGTGCAATCCAGGCTACTGAAATGAACATAAAGTACACGGGACAAATTCTTATTCTGTCCAGTGTGCAATACAGGTTAATGAAAATGAACATAGAGTACTTAGGACAGATTCTCAAATAGTCGAGTGTGCAATTCATGTTACTGAAATCAACACATTTTGTAAGACATCCGAGTGTGCAGTCCAGGTTCCTTTAATGTGCATTAGACATATTGTAAGACAGTCTAGTGTGCAATAGTGGCTATTGAAATGAATATAGAATGAATAGGACAAATTTCTTGTTGAACAGTTCTTGAGTACAGGCGAATCCAGAATGTCTTCTAGAAGTGTGAGCATTACCGTATTGCGTGGTTCGTTGTTCACCCAAATGGGCAACTATTTCCGTTTTTTCGAGGTATAAAATAATACATTTTAGCTTGAAAGGCAGCTTCAGCTGGTCCTCCCCGTCTCCACTTAACCGTGAAAATCTGCCGTTAGAATTGTACGATATTCCCGAATATTAAAATTGCAACAAGAATGAAACCACGACTGCTATAACGTAACGAAATATGCATAAACAAGGTTGTGCTTGGTTCTAGATATGATCATAGCTTATCGAATAGCCTTGCCAATCTCCACACGGTGTTCTTTTTACTGATTGACTGCGACCTTGGGAATTTTCCTTACCACTCCCTCTGGAACTTTTAGTGACTGTTAGTTTTCGAAACTATTCCTCAAGGGGCATTGGGAAAGATGTAACGTCTGTCAGAAAATGACCAATTTGTCCTTCAAGGGCTTGTTACAAATAAATCTAAGATTATCGGTCAATGGATAGAGGGCTGGGGGTGGGGACTGTAACATGGGCCCCACCTTAGGTCAAGTGTAGCTTATGTTAACGTATAAGAGCAAATAAACGTACGTCTGTTAGTAAAGAATGTGGCCAGTCTCCCATCTGTCAGAATGTTTTTCAAACACTACAGTTTTAAACTGTAAAAGTATGTGTGTGTGATTATGATTTTTAACGTAGCTTTAACAATTTTTCAGTCATATCGCTACGATGTCTGCAGTGTGGCAGTTTATAGTGATGTCTAGCACTGGGGCATCATGCCACAGACATGTAGCATGATGTCCCACCCAGTCACATTATCCTGACACCAGGCCGACCAGTCCTAACACTAACCTCTTAATCCTGAGCGCCAAGCGAGGCAGCTTAAACTGTAAAAGAGCTCCAACAAGCTAATATTTCTTATTATATTGTGAATTTCTGGATCTAAATAAAATATTTCTATGACTACTGTTCCAGATCAAATAATGCAAATGCCAGGTCACAAATATATTACAGTAAATCTGGAAATTCTGCTTCCACTATTCATCACTTCGTATAAATATCCCTTGATTGAAATGCATAGGAGTGGAATTGACAAACATTAGGTGGAAATATTGTAAACATTCTAATCAAAACATCGTTGAATACAGCTTAAATAAACTAACCTAAGTCAACAATGTGACATCAGACAAAATCGTCCATCATACAATTTACATAAATTTATACCCATAGAATTACGAAGAAAAAAAGCAAAGAATTTTAAAATCACGTTGTATTACGCTGTTGATGTAGCATACATTAAATCTATTACGTATTCTGTTCATACAACACATATGGAATGATAAGTCCATTCACACAACATATATGAAATTGTTTTTGTTCTCATAACATACGTGAAGTTCCCCATTTGACCCCGGTAGGGCAGTTAATCAAGGAATTTACATAAACACGTCGAAATACATCACTTCTTTCCTGCTGCCTGAGAACGCTGTCGTTGTCCCATTTCCACACAGACAAAGACTGGAGCATGCTATTCATACTCTGGCCTATCAGATTATACACGTATAGATTGCGCCCAACATTGTGTCCACACAGTCAAGCCAAAGCAGGTTGTTTCATACCGCTAACAGACCATTGCAATTATTTATATCTGCTTCTCATAGCGTACGTGGTTTACATACTAGAACGGTTCAACGTTCAGAAAAACATTGCTTTTAACATTGTCTGTATCTCTAGCGATCATTTCATATTCTCTAATTATTCAATCTCCGCTCACTTCTAACATTGCATATTTCTGTACTTCTTTCTCTCAAAGTTTGCTTCTAACATTGTCTCCCCTTACATCGCTCTGCGTATATGCATCTGTTATCTCCCAAGCTCACTTCACCTGAATTAAATTTCTAAGGGACTCTTCGTTGACCCATACTGTTTCCCCAATTCTAAGAGTTCTTCGATTGACGTTATGACCCAAGACTACTTAACGAGCACCAACCTCGAATACATTTTTCTCGTCATAAACAAAAATATATTAATATTAAATGCTGAAGCAAAGCAACTATATTTCTCACGTTTTGTTTTAACACGGTCTCTGTAGAGAGAACAATCGGGCAAGAAAAGGGAAGATGACTTGTAGAAACATAGTTATAAAGTGCACGATAAATGACGATACACCTCGCTTTCATTTGTCTAAAAGATCACATTGATCTGAAAGACATAGAACAACATCGATTACCATACTCAGAACTTACATATATCCTTAGAAGAATATCTCTAATAAAATCCCAATGCTGACACTACTGTCACAATTTAAACCATAATAATCTACATTCATGTTCGTTATTCGATTGGACTAAATTTGCCGTGTTACGTTATCTAAACCCCAAATTGGGTACCTCTGTATGACCTTTAGAATGCACTGAAACTGCATATACCCGAGTAAGCCATTTTATTTAGTTTATTCAAAATAAATGCAACCAAATTTGCTGATCGAATTCTCAACAAGGTCTAGAATGCGTTCGTTTAATGACCAAATTTAAACAATATTTTACAGAGTTATGGCTCTTGATCAACTTAGAATAGCCGTGAACCCTTCTTAAACATCCATATCCATTGTTGTTATATCAATCAAATTTAAAGATCATAAGTGGATCTGAAACGAGTTTGATGACCACAACACTCCGGACATCTCTAACAGGGTTCTGGCCTCTAAATGAATATTCGTTATATATCTTAATGACTTTATAAAGTCGCATTAACATTTTCTAGTTCAATTGTGGTAATTACTGATTATCGTGTTTGGTAGATTTTGATGATATCAAATTCTAGAAAGATTGTTTTGCCCTTTTAACCTATGATTGACTCAGTAATAATCCCAATTCACAAAGTTCAAGTATTCTTAGTGACAGACGATGGAGGGAGTGGGTATCAATGGCGACGTTAGTGGCGACTTATTCTGATCTAGCATTTGCTTCAGTGCGCAGTTAAAGTTACCGTGCAGGCCGGTAGATTAAAGGCAGACCCGATGCGCCCGGTTGCATATCTTACTATGTAACAGAGGGAAGCAACCTTTTTGACCTTAGATGGGTCCGGTAATGACGTTCACGCTGAGAAAGCCTTCGACTCTTTTTTCAAAGTACTAGGCGTGTATCAAACATTTCACTTTTATTTTAAAAAGTTTACCCTTTTCCTGCCTTTGTCTTGCTTTTGAATACCTTTAGGGGAATACCTAGAGCCATGGTAGTGCAGATATGCCGTCAAGTTCATAGCGTCACACATATGGATACATCTCTCTCTGTCTCTTTCTCCCTATCACACATACACACACGCTCACACACGGGGGTTAACTGCAAATATCTAGAACTGACAAAAGAATTAAAACAGCAAAAGGATAGCCATTAACATTCAAAATACACAATGCAACAGTTTCCGCCTCCACTTCATAACTCTTCTTTTAAATCCGAAACCTAATTAAATTTCTGCAACGAAAACGAAGTGCCCGGCTGAGCATGTGCAAAGTTACAATCAAGCTTCTTTAAATTATAGACCATGGTATTGCATATGTATTTCTCGTGTTATAGTGATCTCGTTATGGAGATAGCTTGAATGATTATGGAAACGTGTTCATTGAAAAGGAACATTCTTTTTCTGACAATACTGCAATGTTTCCTGGGCATTTCTAAGTTTATTTATTATGTATTTACGTTTATAATGTTACTGAATTTATTTGTTTTTGATTATTGACTTATTAAAATGCGACCGCCTTCCCCCTGCCCCCCGCTTTCTTAGTTGACTACAGACTAATAGTGGACTCTTAAGTAAGGCCTTTAACTTACCAAAGGCCTTCTGACATTTTTCAGATCAATGCAACTTGGTTTTTCAACTTAACTAGTTGTTCATGGGATCAGCAATTATGGAAAATTGGAGTAAACGTTCCGATAATATCCAGACATACCTAAAATTGCATAGGGTGCTTTTTACTGATAGGTACAGGGCATTCAGAGATAACCTTGACCTTAGCATCTACATTTTTACCTTGACAGTGTCCCACAACATGTCGTAAAAATGTATCACAAGCACGGCAAAATGCACTTTTACTTAAAATAATTGTCACATTTGCATTACCGAATATATCAAAGAACTTTCAAATCGTCTTCAGGTGATCTTTCCAGGTGACGTTGTAGATGATAACGTCATCGATGTAAGCGTCAAAAATTATCTAGACCATATGTAATCATGTTGATTAGACGTTCAAATGTACAAGGCGAACCTTTCATCCCAAACATCATCCCTTTATATTGATAAGGTCCATCTGGAGTTCGCCAGTGCACATTCGGAAAGTATTATCTGATTTCGGTAGAAGAATATATGGTGAACTCCAGTCGCTTTTACTGGGTTCTATGAAATCATTATTCGGCAAATGTTGCATTTCTTTTATCAAATTCATGCCTGAGAGGGTTCATTCTGCATGGACGCTGTTTCACAGGAGTGGAGTCTACAGTTTAAACGCCATGGTAGATTTTATTTATTCGTGTTGGATCATCTGGAACCAAGTGCTCATAATCAAATAATAATTGTTTTAATTTACTCTTTTCTTGTGGCTGTAGATGTGAAAGTTTCTGGTACAGATTAATCATAGTATCTTAATTGCGAACATTTGTTACACCCAAGTCATTTAAGTCCGATTGCTTTCCATCGCTTAAATGCAGACTGCGTGGGGCAGGTAAAACTAAACTGACTGCATGATTAACAAGCCTATCTCTATCAACATACTCCTTCAACATATTTAAATGGGAAAATTATTTTTGTTTTCGCCACCCATGAGTATTAGTGATATAAAGTAAATCACCTACTTTTTTTCAACTGTGTAAGGACCATAGTACTTAGCCTGAAGAGTATTTTGAGGTTAGGCCAAGAAAACCAGAGCTCTATCGCCAGGTTGAAATTCCTTTCCCTTGTATTTTTACCAAACCTTAAATTCATTTTTGATTGAGTAGAATGCAGATTAGTTCTTGCAACTTCAAAAGCCTTTTACAACTTATATTTGAAATCAGAAACATAGTCAAGAAGATTAATTTCTGAATCTTCATATGAAAGAAGTTTCTCTTTTAATAACTTCAATGGCCCACAGACATTATGTCCAAACACTAGTTCAAAGAGACTAAATCCTAAAGATTCTTTGACTGTCTCCCCAACAGCAGTAAATGAACAAATTCGTCAAAATCTTCTCCGGTATCAAAACAATATGATTGAATCATATATTTTAAAGTTCGATCTAATATTTCTAAAGCCCCTTGGCTTCCAGTGTGATCGACAGAAAACTAAAATTGTTGGATGCCTAATTCAAGCATAACTTGCTGGAAACTTCCAGACGCAAAGTTTGACCCCTGATCAGACTGGACAGAATTGGGAGGGTCTAATTGTGTAAAATCTTCTTCATCAAGTCTTTTACTATGGTTTTAGTTTAAATATTCCTCGAAGTAATTGCCTCTGGGAATCTTGTGATAGCACACATTATGGTAAAAATGTATTGGTTGCCTGACTTGTTCATAGGTAAGCGACCGATACAGTCAACCATTATTCTGATAAATGGTCCATGAAATGCAGGAATAGGTTGCAGATGAGCCTTACTCACTTCTGATTGGCTTTCTCTACCATTTGACAAGTTTGACAAGATCTGCAGTATTTAACGGTCTCCATCACTTGTATGTATAGCGTTAAAATTTGCTTTGGATTAAAGTAATATGGTAGGCCTAGATATACTTCAGCTGTAACAAAAATAATGACCAAATGCAAAAGTTTTCGAAACGTAGATATATATGAATAACAGGCCAAAAAAGTTAGATCGAGCAACATAATTATATGTTTTAGTATACACCGTAGCATATTTACTTTGTAAAGAGAATTTTATATGCCATTTCACACTGAAAAATCGCAACTTCCGGAAAGGACACAGTCTTTACCACACTATGTGACTCCGCAGGCAGAGTTACATGCAGCAGACCTACTAAAGATGGAGTTGACATCGTTGACACAGAGAAGCAGTTGAGGTATGTTGGGGATAGAGACGGTGCAAAATTTACTGGCTGTGCTAAATACACGGCTGGAGATAAGATTTCTTTGAAATGTGCACATGGATATGATCAACAAGAACGTACCAGTGACAAGGACCCCAACGACTACGACTATGGCTCATGTGATACATACGCGAAACTGCCAACAGAAGGAACATTCACTTGCAAAGATGACGGAGAATGGAACAGCGAGCCAGTTATAGACTGTATAAGTAAGTCATATACAAAACAGGCTAATAGTGGATGATAATGCAAGAACACACACACACACACACACACACACACACACACACACACACAAACACACACACTCTCTCTCTCTCTCTCACACACACACACACACACACACACACACACATACCCTGTAAAATGTCAAAATCTGCCTCAATGTAACTTGCTCTTTTGCAATAAAATACTTATAATACTAATTTAACGATCATGTAACAAAACAATAACCTTCTCCTGTGTAGTTTCAAATTACAAAAACTACACTATTTAAACTTTTGTTTAGGGTTTGGGTGATATTTAGTCAGAGTGGTTATTGAGAAAGCTCATTCATTTTTACTGACTTGGTTGTTTATTATAGAAGCCCGTTGTTAATTAATGTAATCTTTCCGGAACGATCATTAAATAACCTCTTCGTAATTTATGTATCGATTGTTTATTAGGCCTGTGTTTTATTCCAAAAACAAAAAAGTTTAAATCTTTCAGTTGAGAGCCACTAATTACTAAATGGAAACGGAACACGAAAGAGCGAGTAATATTCAAACATCTGAGGCTTTCCCTTGAGATCGTTTTGTTACGGGTGTGTTTCTCGCGTGTATAGTACTGTAATTACGTCGAGTTGGGATATTTGAGATGGTTGTGCGTCGGTCTCACAAGAACGCCGATTGACTGCTTCAGCGTGTCCTTGGGACAGGAACTTAGCTCCCATTTCATTGGCACTATATAGCCAGTAATGTGCTGAATGTACCATTAACACAATTGGCTGTTTGACGTTAAGTTGGGGCTTGCTGGGATGTAAATGACTTAGACATTCAAGTTAGTTACAAAGTTATATATATATATATATATATATATATATATATATATATATATATATATATATATATATATATATATATATGCACTTGTATCGCGACCTGAAGGTAATTTAAAAACAACAAAGACTTTGATTACATACGTATTATTATCGCAATTACTTTGCAATTTTCACAATTTATTTTTTTTATATCTAATTGTCTCGATTATGTACCATATCTCCTAAACAGAAATCCACTGCCCCAGCCTCGAACAGTTCAGCAACTTTGAGAATGGGGATATAGTTTATTCGAACCAACCATAACAGTGAACAGTACCGGAACATTCTACTGTGACCCTGGTTATGAAAGATTTGGACCAGGTATACGCACGTGCCAAGGAGATGGTTCATGGTCGGACGACGACTGTGTCACGCGCCAATCCTTGGAATATGCAAGTACGTTTTGCAGTATCTTGTTAAGCGTTCGCTAACACAGCGTAGAGATATGTGGTCAGTCATCTGTCCGTTTGACGTTTGCTTAGTCACCTTAACAGTATGGGTTCGTTGAGTTTGTGAACTCTGGAATGAAGTTATTTCCCATAGGTGAATAAAATAAACAGTAAAGAACACCAAGGTCTGGAAATTATCACGACATTTTGCATTGCTCTCAAGGGCAACATAAGTTTGATTTCTGTGAAAGAAGTGCCTTTTCGTTTTCTTTCTTGGTGATAGAAGTCGCGGTGGCTCAGTGGTTAGCGTGACTGACTCACGATCGAAAGTGTGCTGGTTCGAATCTTACCATTGAACCAACTCCAAGTCCAATTACAGTTCATTGTAGTGATATGGGATGCTTTTAAGATACGCCTTAGTTAAGCGGGAGCATCATGTAAAATATAATCACCATCCCTCTTCTAGTATCGACAAATATAATCATCATCCCTTGATCGGGATCAATCAATATAATCACCCCCCCCCTTTGATAGAGGGATGGTGACTATATTGATCGATCTCGATAAAGGGATGTTGATTATATTGATCGATTCCGATTGAGGGATGATGATACCAGTAATGAGATGGTGATTATATTTATCGATACTGAGTATCAATGGAGTTCAGGTTACCAAGAATTGTACATAGCACCTGTTGGCAACTTAATATCTGCAGATTGAGAAAGTTGAGACCTGATAAACTTATTTAAATTGTTGATGGGAAGATACCGTGGAATCCATAATTTACTATCCTCTATATTTAATAAACCGATTTTGTTTCATGTTTGTCCGTAAATCAGCTGAATTTCCAAGAGAAATAATTGTGATAATTTTCTGGAGCGAACCATCAAAAAGAATTTTTCACTCCATTCAAAAGACATCGATTCCAGTGTGACCAAAGAATTTCATTAGATACGTTGTCAGTTGATTGGTTTAGTGGTAACCATGACGACCTACTATGCATAAGGACGAAGATCGAATCCAATAATTCTCCTTATTGGTATTATTGTTTGAAATTATTTTCTATACCTTGCATTTGGAAAGAGAATTGTTACTACTGATATTTTCTATGCGAATATGCACATAACACAGCAGAACATAAATGATAAAGAATTGGCATTATCACGCGAGATATCGTTGGAAGTCTTCTACTTCCTATTTTGATACACTGTTACTACCTTTACGTTTGACCATAAAATAAAAAT
The DNA here is from genome assembly GCA_016617855.1 of Megalonaias nervosa. Lineage (NCBI taxonomy): Eukaryota > Metazoa > Mollusca > Bivalvia > Unionida > Unionidae > Megalonaias > Megalonaias nervosa. The sequence continues at coordinate 29,311 of JAECUM010010444.1, read as the reverse complement.
AAATTTTGCTTGGTCGGAGTGAATAGAGGTTATTTTTCATCTTGTAGGCGGAAAACTCAAATACTTTCACCCAGTTTATGAAATATATCCTTTATTCCCTGTACACAAGCAAATATCTACTAAGTAACTGGATATCACCCATAACTACATGGACTGATGGAAACAGGCCTAAAATGAGTTAACACATGACATGTATCACACCCCACTTAACATACCTAATCATTAAAAATATTTTCCCCAGCTATAAGTGTGGTTTTAGATCGAATTACATTAATTATCGATCGATATCTGTATTTCCTTCTGAAGTCATGTAGAAACAAATAAATTCAAACTTAATTACGTATCAAAATATAGGCAAGTTAATCTGAGTTATGCGATCTGGATTCCGGGAAGAAAAATAACTTCTGCCAAACAGTGCCAGTAAAACTTATGGATCAGTGGTATTGAATTTGGGATAAGTGGGAGGGACATAAAGCAATTTGCTTTTGATTTCGAGGATGATCTTTCCTTGGATGATAATTTCATTCTCTGGCAAAAATTATTTACTTATCGAGTCTTCTATTTTGCTTTGACATCTATATCCCTAATGGAAACTAGAAGATAGTTATTAATTTGGGCGCAGCACTGTTTTCATTATTCATTAATGCCCTACCACTTTATTTAGACAAACTTTATGCCGATTGTTTTGTCAACGATGTTGTAATCAATAGATACGTCCAATATATCAATGTGATCCAAGGAAACTTGCAAAACAAACATACGCCTAAGTGACAATATGTTTGAAACGAACAAAATGGCAATTGACAAATTGAAATTACTTGCTTGGCAATTTGTTTTAGACAAAACCTTAAGAGAATGGAGATTCACAATTATACATTATCGACGAAATTCTTACTGAAATGACAAACTAAAAATGCTCAGACCTTTACGTACAAAATAGCAGTCGGTAGAATAATCATCTAAATACTTTAAATTTGGTAATTTGTGTAATTGATTATAATTTGGTTATTTCTATGAGTCATTTAATGTTGATTATTTCAATAAATCATTTTAATTTGGGTATTTCTATAAATTATGTCAGTTTATTTATTTCTTTAAACCATCTCAATTTGGTTATGTCTATAAATCATTCAATTTGGTTATTTCTATCAATTTAAAATATTTCTCCGTTCTAAAATGGTAAAATATAGCTACATTCTGCCGTTTCTTGATTACGAACCTGGGAAAAACTACCAAGGCTAATATTGAGAGACTCAGACCTCTGATTGAGGAAGTTCCTTACAATGATACTAAACGCCGAGTTGTTAAACTACCTTATAACAATGTTTGAAGAATGTAACTGGCTCAGCGCCAAATAAAATAAAATTCCTGTTAGAAGTTATATTGATTCATCTAATCTTTATTGATTTCAAACATATTAGTATTATTTATAACATGATACTATTATTATATTGCCAAGCATGTAAGGGTGTGAGAGGATGTAATTTCATGTGGAAAACTATTTATTTAAGACGAGAGTTTTGATCGATTTTGTTTTGCTGTAAATGTGTTAATGTATTCGTGTAAGAATAGGAAAATGCCAAACCCATAGTCTCATTATTTATTTAATAAATAAATAAATTAATTATTAAAGAAATAAAAAGTTCACAATTAATCATGCCCTAGAGTGTTAGCTAAATCATTGGTTGAACAAATAGTGGAGAGCGGCCCTCGGTGGGCGAGTCGTTGACGGTGCTAGCCTTTACCGACCACTGCGATCATTACCATCTGACCTCTGTCCCCATGGGTTCGAGTTTCAGCCTCTGTCAAGTTGGGTATGTTACGTGTAGGCTCGTAAAAAAGTAACAAAAGAAAGGAGTGAAGTCAACAAGCTTTGTAAATTTAACAAAATAATTTATTTCCCTAGAAAACAAAGTAAAAATATGAAATAGGACTTACGGTTTGTGAATATAATCCAAAAATTAATCATAGAATTGAAAAATATAAGTCCTATCACTAAACAGTTCTAATTGAATCGAAGTTCGAATCTCGATGAAGTTCCAATATGGAAGGCGATGACGTCCTCTATAACCAGTTTGTGTTGATGTGTCAACAGTTCCTTGCTGAGTCACCAAAAATATAATTCCGGCTTTTGAATTCCAAATAATTTAGTAAATGTCTTTGTCCAAGAATTTCGATGAAAAAGAGTATTTTCCAGGGTGAATAAATTATTTTAAATAAAAAACTCAATTCAAATGGCAACAACAAGAATACCTTTCGGCCTGAAGGTATATTTTACAACTGATCAAATCCACTAGAAAATATCTGTTTTAACCCGCGATTTTAGATCACATGATGGCCCACGTGGTCACCCAGTTGGATCAACGCAGTATAAGCACACAGCCGATAGGCACCTACGCCATGGAAAAATTTAACAAATCTTACTATAAGATTCAATAAAAAAGATTGTTTACAAAATAGAGCTTTCACGCAAGCAGGACATGACCTTGATAATGACCAATCATTTTCACTCAATGTTTACAAAATCGGAACCAAGGTCAAGAACTAGGTTAACTAAAACTATAGCTGAGCAATAGACTGCGTGTTTATCAGGTCAAAACAGAAACTGAATTTTCCGAAAAAATGTCAAATCCAGTGAATAAAATCATCATTACAATAATGTGTAATGAAATAAAAATAAAATAAAAGAGAATTTAAAACTAACACACAAGTAATTAAATTACATATACGTAACAGGTAAGTGAGAAAGCACGCCAGTAGCTTCATGTGGGTTGGTGGCTAAAATGCTAATGTACCAGTGCATGTATTCAACGGTAGATAGAGGGTTTTGTTTTTTAATTACTGAAAATATAGGCGCCAATAATTAAGGATCGCGGTAATTATGGGTGATTTTTTCTCTTCAAATAATGCTGTTTTAAGGACGAACAATTTTCAATCAAGGCAAAAAAAAAAAAAAAAAAAAAAAAAAAATTAGGGCTTAAGATGAAACTTCTGATAGTTCGAGTGAGGAAAATCAATAATATCCTTTTCTTGACCATAGCAACTCCGGTGGCTCAGTGTTTAGCGTCGTGGTCTCGTTAACAAACGGGTCCAACTTCAGACAAGGCCTTACCGGCCGCCGTGCATGTCTCTGGGCAGGGCCGTTGCTTTTATTACCTCCGCTTGATATAACCCTTCATGTGTTGCTGTGGTGTTCATCATTACGGTAGCAATCGTTACAACCTGGCGTGTTCGATATACGTATTAAATATTTCCAGGTATACTTTTGGACCAAGTTGTATGCAATATTTGTTTTCCTGAACATGATGTTGTAGTCAAATAATCTAAATTTAAATGTTACATATATATATATATATATATATATATATATATATATATATATATATATATATATATATATATATATATATATATATATATATATATATATATATATATCGTTGCTTGATGTGACTATGACTCCTATAGTCTCATGGAATACAGTGATTATCATTATGAAGGGAGGTGAATCTTGGAAGTACTTTTTCTTCACAGATTTCAGTTTCTCTACCTTTGAGAGACAAAGAGGCCCATTTGGCCTTACAGAAATTGCAAGTTAAATATTTTATCAGTTATGAAAGGAAAATATTTCCTCGATCATTTGCGTAGTTATAATGGGGTTGTAGAGAAATCCAACTTAAAGCCAGTCAGACATTTTAGAAAATGGATAAATCTTAAGGAAAAGAAATCCATCTAACTGCCTGGTTCCAGAAGCAGGAAATCAAACCTTGATGGCGATGATGTAACATTGTGTAATGGTCTGGTTCCTTGCTACTAGATATGACCGGTTTGTGAAGACTGCAATATGTTAAGACAAATTTCAGTAGAAAACCGTATGTTTTTCTTTCGTGAGCGTTAATAATTGAAAACATATAGTTCTAGTTTTAAAGTCAAGAATTGTTAAGCATACAGTTTTGTTCTCGAATATAAGACGGATAACGTTTGTGAAATATGTATTATTCACAAATCCTTCAGTCGAGACCAACTGGTTACTAATTGGAAACGGAACACAAATGAGCACGCGATATTCAAGAGCTTCGACTTCCCCTGTAGATATGTTGAAAGTATGTATCTCGCGAGTAGTGTCCTTACGGCGAGTTGGGGTCTCTCAGATGGTAGTGCGTCGATGTCGTAGTCAAAGGATATTGGGTTCAACATTCGTCTACGACAACACTTGTAGGAACTTAGCTCCCATTTCATTGGCACGATATAGCCAGTAATGTGTTAAACGTGCCATTTAAAAAATGGCTATTTGACGTTATGTTTGGGCGGGATGGGATTTAAATAACTTAGACATTCAAGAGAAATACAAGGTTAATAATATATATGTGTACCTGGGGAAGGTTGTCAACCTTGAAGTTGTCGATTGAAGTTTCGGGGACAGACTGAACAACCTACAAACTGACTAGCTGGCATATTTACTTTGCAATGAGTGAGACGCAGACGGACCGGCTAATTTATGTATTGACTGACTGACCGAATGGCTGGATGGCTGACTAACTTAGCGGCTGATTGACTGATTTACTGACAGACTGATTGACTAACTAGTTGAAATATCCACTGTTTCAAGCATTCTCTCTCTCTCACTTTTGCATTTGCAGAAATAGTTTGCAAATGGACAGGCAAGCACGAAATTGATAATGGTACATTAGTGGGATTAAAAGATGATGGTGAATATTTGTTAAATAACTCCATTGAAGCAGTGTGCGATACAGGATTCAAACCTACAGAGATTTGAAGGTACATGAAGGTACGTGCCCATTAAACCTAGTCTCTTTTGTTGGAAATGGACCAGTTGCATATATTTTGCTATTAGTTGCGATTTGACCTGCAAAAATGGAAAATAACCAACTAACCTGTCATTACATTATATGAAGTTAAGCGTTTTGTTTCAATAAACACACATTAATGTGCGCAGTAGCAAAGAATTTGTGTCAATAAAATATGAACAATTAATTTGCTTTTATCCGCCTTGTGTTTAACGTAAATGTTTGTGCGTGCTTCGTTGCTTCGGACATAATCGGAGTAATAATTAAAAAAGAGTATGACCATAAAACTGTACATATGTATATATTATCTGAAAGAGATTAATTTTGACTATAGTGAATCGCAGGTGTACAATATTGAAAAACCACATGTATATTATTCTCGCTTGTAGTGAAGATAATATATATGCAGCTTCTTTATTTTCTTTGACCTTGGACAATGGTGCCCGAGTTAAGGTATAAGAGCGACTAAGGAAACTTCCTAGGACGTCCATCATGACCAGAAGATAATTTAAAAACAACAAAGACTTTGATTACATACGTATTATTATTGCAATTACTTTGCAATTTTCGCAATTTTTTTTATATCTAATTGTCTCGATTATATACCTAATCTCCTAAACAGAAATCCACTGCCCCAGACTGGAGCAATGCAACAACATTGAGAATAGCAATATTGTTTATTCGAATCAACCCATAACGGTAAACAATACCGCAACATTTTACTGTGACCCTGGTTATGAACATCAGATGTAAGCACGTGCCAAGGAGATGGTTCATGGTCGGACGACGACTGTGCCACGTGCTAACTCTTGGAATATGCAAGAAAGTTTTGCAGCATATTTTATTTGATAGCTAGCAAATCTTAGTCAGATGTGGACAGTCATCTTTCTTTGACGTCGTCAAGTCGTCTTAACGGTATTACATTGCTGAGTTCGTGCACTCTGGAAACAAGTTATTTCCCTCAGTTAAATGAAATAAAGAGTAAAGAACATTAAGGTCTGGAACTCAAGGCAACATTTGCATTGAGCTCAAGGGCAACATAAGTTTGATTTCAGTGACAGAGATGTCATGTTATTTTCTTTCTTGGTGATAGGAGTCGCAGTGGCTCAGTGGGTAGCGTAACTGACTCACGATCGAGAAGGTGCGTGTTCGAATCCTACCATTGAGCAAACCTTAGTAGTCTACCATGATGTTTCCTTGGGCAAGGCACTTTACTCCAGTTGCTTCGGCACAAAATAATCTATTTAATTTGCTATGCCGTAAAACAAACCAACAGACACACGCCTATGTTTCTTTTTTGCGCACATAAATAACACGAGCAGATTAACTCATAGGCTGGAACCTTAGGTCCTCATATTTTGTCCGCCCTCCTTTAAGCCTTGCATTACAACATGTAATACATACTAAGGCTCTTTCTTCCTGTTAGCTGTAGACCAACCTTAGCCATAACCCATCCCTGATAAGTGGATCTCTGTGTATAGTTGTGTAAGTTGATAAAGTCGAAAACTGTGATGATAACATGATCACATTTTACTGTTGTTTTCTGCGCTTTATGCGATCAAATATTCAAATATGTTCCATATTCCTGACCAAAGGAGTGTCTATGTTCGTAAGAAATGTGTTCTCTACTCTCTCTGTTATATTGTTGATTTTTGATTCGACTTATTCGAACAATTGTAACTAACTACGTAATTAATATTGTTCATTTTCTGGGAACCGCAAGTATTCAAACCATGTATTTGACGTGTACGATGCTTTGTTTGATACCGCAATTTGCAGAATTTTAGATGGAACACGTGGATATTTTAAAGCTGCACATTATTCCAGGATAAAACAATGCTTCTTTCTGGTTACAAACAAGTCTGTAATATCTTAAAATATTTTGCTATGATTTAGATTTGACTATTACTCCATTCTCAGTTCGACAGATTTTTTTCTTTTGGCGACCATGGGTATTTCTTATGAAAACCATACATGTCAAATGAATCATGAGGATTTTTCGAATTTGCCATTTCTGTAAAAAGGTAGATATCCCTCAATTTCTTAATGCGGTAACTGTACGCCCAATTACAGTTCAATGTAGTGATATGCGATACTTTTACGTTACGGCTTAGTTAACCTGAAGCAAGATGTAAAAAATAATCACTATCCCTCTATCAGCAACGATAAATATAATCACCATCCCTCCATCAGTATCGATAAATATAATCATCATCTCATTATCGGGATCGATCAGTATAATCATCATCCCTCTATCAGTATCCATAAATATAATCATCATCCCTCAATCGGGATCGATCAATATAATCACCATCTCCCTATTGGAATCAAGCAAAATAATTGCCATCCATTTATTGGCATAGATGGAGTTCAAGTTACCAAGAATGGTCCATAGTGCCTATGGTAAAGTTTGCTACCAACTTAATCTTCGAAAATTCAGAACGTTCAGACTCTAATAAGCTTATTTAATTTTGTTGATGGGAAGATACCGTCGAAGCCATAATTTACTATTCTCTGCATATAATAAACTGATTTGTTTCATGTTAGTCCATGAATTAGCTGATCTTTCTAAGAGAAAAAATTATGATAATTTACTGGAGTGAAGTATCAGAAAGAAAGTTTCACTCCAGTTAAAAGACATCGATTCCAGTGTGACCACATAATTTCATTACATAAGTTGTCAGTTGATTAGTTTAGTAGTAACCATGGCGACCTATTTTGCAGAAGTACCAAGATAGAATCCAACAATTCTCTTTATTGGTATTATTTTTAAATTATTTTTTTATACCTTGCAGAATTTCTTGTGTTACGGCAATTAGTTATTTAAAATTTTGGATGAGGGTGAGAATTGTCCTTTGGAAAAATAATACATAATTAATTTAGTCTACATACAGAATTACATTCTATATCGACCCATCCCGGATTAGTGGACTCTGCTGAATATGCAGCTGAACTGAATCTGTTGGAGAGTTTCGCACGGATTTTATTGCAAATGTGACTCTTGTTCTTATTCATGCGTTTTCAGAAGTCAACAGTTTAGATCGCAGGGACTTTACATGTCAGGAGATAAATTACTTGGGTATGTTCTACGATCTCATTTCTCATTAACTCTACAGTTAATTTCTAAAGTCAAATGTTTGACGAAACAGTCAGTGGGAGGGAATGATCAGGCCAACTATCCCATGCTTCGATATAGATATAAAAAAATACAATGTAACTTGGTCTAAGTTCAACCATTTAAGTCTGTAACTTACTTCGCTTTGTTATTGATATAATTTAATGACGTCTTTTTTCCCCTTTTCTTAGGAATGAAAAAGATAGCTGGAGAGTTGCTTGGACAAACCACGGAGAGCGTTGTAAAACGTGCAGAGCAGATTTACAAAGAATGGGAGAAAAATCTGAGTGAAATGCCATCAGACAGAAATATAGATACCAAAATTTGCAATTATACTTACTGGTTGACACGTCAGAGAGCATCACGAATCAGACCTTTGAGATTATCAAACAGTTCCTCAGTATCCTTCTTGAAAAGGTAGAATTACTTACCTACCTACCTAACTACCTACCTACCTTCCTACCTACATACCTACCTACATACATACATGCAAACATACATACAGACGCAAGTATACAGCATTAAAAGTTCACTAGATGTGTATATAGCTAAATAAATTTATTTCTGCTGATATTTACATCCTACTTAGCTCTTCTGAGCATATATATTAGATACAAGCTCTTTGGAACAATACAAAGAAGATCAAAACGAAAGGTAATGTCCAGATATTGAGAGGAATCCGGCGTTACCTTGACCTTTATTGGCTGCATCATTAATAGGATGAAACATTACTGCTACTACTACTATAACTGTCATTGTTGCTATTATTATTATTATTATTATTATTATTATTATTATTATATAGTCATAATTAGAATCATGAGCACATGAAACGTGACAAAAACAGAATAAGAAGAAAGGGTAAAAAAAACACTCTACTTTAAAGATCCAAGCGAGAAAGATATTTAACTTTGGGAAGGTATATGTTAGTCACGTCGATGACCAGTGTCAGGCAGATATTGTTGTCATGCATGGATATGAAAAAAGCATCGATGGATATAAAGACCTTTCGACAGTGATATATGTTTGCTTCTTTTTTTTGTTATAATACCCTTGCGCTTAGAACGTCAAATCGAGGAAGGGATGCTTAAAGAGACTTTTTTCAAAGAGATGAAGTCTGAAAAAATAATTTTTGATGTAGGAAAAAAGTTTACGAATAAATGTTACAGATTGATGGGAAAAGGAAAACACGGGTGACATTTCATTTTACTCAGAGAAATAGTAATATACAGGTGAAATATTTAACACGGCCCTAAAGATTCGAATGTGAAAGTGTTTCGTTAAATATGAAGTGACGAAAGGTATGGATCAATCTGTTCGTTGTTTGGTAACTGATTCATTTGGAATTCTTAAATGAAATATTGATAAAACTGAAAATTTCAAATTATTTAATTTTAATTGCAGATTGATATTTTCTTAACTTTACCGAGAAAATATCCTAGATCAGAAAAGTAATTCAAGATGATTCGATAGTTTACAAACTTGAAGACTTAAATGAAGAGGGTATTGATGGCATGTTACATGAACAAGTGTTATTGACATATGGCAAGCAAGACGACATTCAAAAAGTTGAAAAGATTTTGAAGACCTTAAGAATGACAAGTCATACATAGGTGCTGTGAAATGGAAAATATATGAAGAATCGCTATACACTAAGCAGCATCGAACAAAGATAATAAATTATCATTGCAATAGAAAAATAAGTTGTCAGAGGCACACCTCATTATCCTTTCAGGTTGCACCTAAACATTCCTTCTTAGAGGAATGAATGAAGCATATATATATATATATATATATATATATATATATATATATATATATATATATATATATATATATATATATATATATATATATAGTATTATCAAGCAACATGAACACTTCAAGTTCTTTTTAAATTAAATTGACGCTGTTTTTATCTAGAATGGAATAGGTGTCTTAAAACCTGCGGATTAGCCAATGAAAGCAATTTGCAATTCTCAGAAAACAAGAAGAAACAAAGAAAATGCGTCAAAAAGTCACCATTATTTAAGACGATCATATAAGACAATGGTACAAATATAAAATGTTAAAGGGACTCTTCTAGCATTATAATAACTCACATTTTAGAGAAGACGAAGAGATATTAAATTCGAAAAGGTAACGTTAATGCCAAGTAGTTCCAAAAGTCTGAAAGACATATATCATGTAAAATATTCAAAGCCGGTGTAAGATATTTTAACAAGATGAATGGTAAAGAAGATTAAGTAGGTGTTGATGCGAAGGAAAGGGCATAAATTCCTCAAAAATTTCATTCTAAGAAGGTACAGCAACGATTCATAAAATACTCTGTACTGTGCGTTTTCCTGGACATTTAGTATAATGTAGGAATTTTTGCGCATCTGTGAATGATTGGAAACAAAAATCAACAGAGTATTATATGTGAATATGAAAAAAATATTAAATAAAAGTTGAATGTATTATACAATAAAGTAAATAAATATACAGTTATAGTTTAAATAGTTAAGCTAAAACTTTATTGTGGATAAATAGGCTTGAGACTGAATAAAGAACTAACACGTTTAGCACCTTACCCTTGTAAGCAACTCATTTTAACGCTACAGTGTACTGAAATTAACAAAATAGGAAACGAGATAAAAATGTACTATAATGAAACAAATTGTTTCACATAGAAACCATTAATATTTTGGTGATAGGAGCAATTTCAAATACAATTTGTCAATGATAATTCTTTGAAAAAATAAAGATCATAGTGTGAGATACAATATTGGCAGACTCATAAAGACTGGACAAGGTGTATGGCAGTATCAGGCTGTGGGATATTTCCTGCACAGAAGAAAATATCAATTAGAAATCAAAATTAATAAGTTATATTAGAAAATGAAAATGGGTGCAATGGACGAAGAAATAAATTATGATGTAAATAAGTTAATGAAAGATTGGGGATTTTGGTATAGTAGAATTGAACAGAGATGCACATTTCATATCAGAAACAATAATGTAAATGGAGCTAAAGCCCGGAGTAGTCCATTCTACAAGACAGATGAACTACACTGACAATATATGGAAAAGTATGCGTACTAACTTCTTGTTATCCTAGAAAAAGTATGAGAACTAACGTCTTATTTTCCTAGATACTTTCTTGACGCATTTGATAAAAATGCAAATGACAAACCTACTAATGCCAAAACATGGTAGACATATGTTAATAAAAAATAGAAACAATTTGTTCCTAACTGTTTGGAACCACCTTATCCCACTGACAATTGCATCGACAAAACCTCTTGCTCATTATATTAGCTAAACGAAACAAATAATCGGCTAAATTGTTCAATCCCTTTTATAATTTTGGCAATAGCTGATTCTTGTGGAGTAGGTGGCTGGTGCTATAAATAGAACAACTGTGGATATTGTTATTGCTATCGTTGTACCAGTAGAGGTTATTGTTCCGTCCTCTTTTTGAATAACAATTTTCATCTTCAAGCAAAAAGTATTCTATCTGTTACTTCTTTCCTCTTTACCATGTTGAACTTGTAAATGATGTCAAACTGTTTGACATTTCCAAAACGTTCCGATCTCATAATTTTAACTTTACTTAATTTAATTCAAAATATATTATTTTGATGATAATGCTTTTCTTTCTTACTATTGTTTTAGTCGTGATTTGCTAATTCTATTTTAAATTTTGGGGAGGGGGGAATACAGTGACGTCAGGTTTTTATATCTTCTAATAGTTCTTTTCTTAATTTGGTTTAGATAACCTCACCAACTCCGCTTTCTGAATAAGGATACGTTTGGCCGATATAAATTGGAACGAATTCTGCAACACGGATGCAAAACAATTGTATAGCATTACCAGCTCTGCAAGATAATGAATTCCCTCTACGCATTGCATTACTTGATAACCTAACATTCCTTAATTAACTATGAATATACTATATCTGCTTATATAAAGGCCATAGTGATCTCAAACTGGTGACCTTTTTTCGATAGCACAGAATATAATTAAATACAATGCGAAAGAAATAAGAAAAGGTAACTTAAATTATCTGTACTGAACATTTTAAGGTGAAAATACCACTATAACCTTTAAATCCTGTAGTCCAGTTTCGTCCTTCACCTTTCGTGACAAGTATATTGCTCTTAAACAACGCCGTTTTTAAATGCGGTAGCAATATCACCTGGAATGTAAGAAGCGACGTCTGCCTTATTCTTTTCCTGCTTAACCACATGACATTTATTGATTTCTGTTGGGCAACATGTTCTATGCTCTGTTTGTATTATCTGTCAATCTTGTTTAAAAAAAATTGTTATGTATTTTTAGCTCGTCTCAATGCACAATCAATAGATTATAATACCTTCCAGGAACTCGAGTGTAGTTTGTTTTATGTAAAATATGTGTGCTCATTGTCGACGATGTACTGAGTAGTTCCGAGGTAACATCCTTGAACCATCATGCTGGATAGTAGTGATGCATAAATTTACAAGTCTTATTGTACCTTACACAATCTGGTGATAATTTAGTAAATTTGTAAGTGTCCCCGAAATCCTACATAGGAAGGTAATAGTTTAAAAGTTTGCAAGTGTTCAGATACTCTCCAGGCACACACACACACACACACACACACACGCACACGCACACATACACACACACGCACGTACAAGCAGACCACTTCTGTCGTTAGCTCTTGGCACCATGACTCTGGGTCGCGACTTGGAAAACTATTGAAATCCACACTCTATTGCCATAGATACACATTCACGTCATGTATGACCCTCATCATGAAAAGGTCAATTCATGTCTATAACCAGCATTGCCCATGGGTCGCTCATAAAACGTTGGGGATATGCTCATGGGTCGTAGCTTCAAAACTGATTATAGAGCCATTCTAAATTCCACCCGCCCACCCACCCACCCATAATTATTTGGCATTAAAAGAGAAATTCTCAGTATAGTAGCCAACATAAAGCTGCTGATGCTAAGAAAGGCGGAATACAGTGTATCTATGAGCCCTTATTATTATTATTATTATTATTATTATTATTATTTGCAGGCATTTGGCGCCATTGTGTTTTTTACGATTTTTGGAAAAAACGTGTCAAAGGAATTCACGTACACGACCCTCTTCCAGTTTTAAAGTCTTAAGATAACCAGAGACGATGCCAACAAATAGGTAATATCAATATTTGGTTTCATTACCGGTATATTTATAGTTTAGTAGACAGGTAATATCAATATTTGGTTTCATTACCGGTATATTTATAGTTTTGTAGACAGGTAATATTAATATTTGGTTTCATTACCGGTACAGTTATAGTTTGGCAGACAGGTAATATCAATATTTGGTTTCATTACCGGTATAGTTATATTTATAGTTTAGTAGACAGGTAATATCAATATTTGGGTTCATTACCGGTATATTTATAGTTTAGTAGACAGGTAATATCAATATTTGGTTTTATTACCGTTATAGTTATATTTATAGTTTAGTAGACAGGTAATATCAATATTTGGTTTCATTACCGGTATAGTTATAGTTTAGTAGACAGGTAATATTAATATTTGGTTTCATTACCGGTATATTTATAGTTTAGTAGACAGGTAATATCAATATTTGGTTTCATTTCCGGTATAGTTATATTTGTAGTTTAGTAGAAAGGTAATGTCAATATTTGGTTTCATTACCGGTATAGTTATAGTTTAGTAGAATATCAATATTTGGTTTCATTACCGGTATAGTTATAGTTTAGTAGACAGGTAATATTAATATTTGGTTTCATTTCCGGTATAGTTATAGTTTAGCAGACAGGTAATATAAATATTTGGTTTCATTACCGGTATATTTATAGTTTAGTAGACAGGTAATATCAATATTTGGTTTCATTACCGGTATAGTTATATTTATAGTTTAGTAGACAGGTAATATTAATATTTGGTTTCATTACCGGTATATTTATAGTTTAGTAGACAGGTAATATCAATATTTGGTTTCATTACCGGTATATTTATATTTATAGCTTAGGTATCTAGTATATTTAAGGTATTTAGATAATTCCGTGTCATATTCTCGTCAATATTATTTTCTTAAATGTCCCTGCTGTATTCTGTAGGGGAAACCAATAGCCTTATATATGTCAGCCCGTCGCTTCAGTCGTCCGTGCCCGCCAGTCACTTGCACCGGTCCGTTAATTATTTTGTTTTATCAATAAATCCTTCATTGATTAAATTGAAATTTTCTATCTATTTTTATGTGAAAACGAGAGTGTGAAAGTTCTGTTTACACATTCATAAATCTAATTTTGGTGCAACTATGGCCCCTTGTTTGACTAAGAAATTGACATCTGGCATCACGAGTTTTATCATCCTCAAAACTTTTGAAAGCTTTCGAGGATTCAAGCCGAATTTGATTTTTGGATTTAAATATTAGGTTGCTTTAATTTCTTTTTCCGTCAAAATATGATTGACTTACTGTCCTAACTCGACATAAAATTTTCTTTCGAATCTTCAAGCAAAGTTTCTTCAATTAAGGAGGGAATACGTATCATAAGGACGCATTTATAGTTGCAACACATTCAATGTTCAATTCGTTCAGCATGTAAGGTTTCACTATTAAGGCAACGAGAACATGAGATTGTTATGATAGATTTTCGAATGTCATTTGCATGAATTTTCGACAAGTCTTTGGAAATGACGAAAGTTATATAGTTATAAATAAAGAAATAACATCAATAAAAAATTTTAAAAATTAAGATTCACAAATTTAGTAGTAGGGAACAAAAGCCTTTGTTTATTGACGCAGGTGGAGCGCAACGAAAACCAAAATATCGCCTAGGAGTACACGCGTATGTTGCAGATTTTGCAGTGTTAGTTTCTTTGTTTACAGGTAGTGATAACATCAGTACCATATGTATAAACCATCGACATGATCATCAGCACAAGTAACAGTTTTATAGATAAATCGGTACGTATGTTATTAGCTGTGGGAAGGTTTAATGGTCTGGTGGGTTGGTCACCTGTTGGGACTCTAGATTGTTGCGAATCGGCAATCATTTAGTGGGTAATTCCTAACTTCACACAAGTATTATTATCTTTATGAGACGTATAATTAACACACAGGTCAATATTTTATCACGGAGAAGCCTGCTATGTGTACGTCTTGCACAGATAAAACAGCCAAGCACACTACATTAGGATTTTGTTTATATCTTAAATCAGGGATGTCCAATTTCCTCCAGATCTAGAGCCGGATAAACTTTTTTTTAAGGCTACACCCTATGATGCAAATAAACGGATAAAACTAGGTCGAGGATCGGGTCGCTTGCAGTAGGATGAAAATGTCTATCTCAGAGCAATCAACATTAAATATAAAACAAGTTTACAGAAGTACATATTGTTTTCAAGCATTTCCGTTATGCTTTAAGGAAAAATCGGGAGGATACTGCATGAAGAATTATGACTTAAGAAATGCAATACGTAAGGTGTTCAAAGAGGTTGATGAAAAACATTTTAAGTTAACAAACTTACGTTACATTTGCGAGAGATAAACAAATGAAAGACAGTTCGCGATAATAGAGTATTAAAGAGTTCCGGCACATAATGAGTGTAGTTTGGATTTTAATTATCCCAAATACATAAATTGGGTCATTCAGAAATTGTAGGCGTATGACAGTCTCTTACTGAACAAGACTATTTTAAATAATCCAAAGAAAGAGATACATACCTGCCGAACTACAAGAAATACATGTCATTTAGCTAGAATTGTATAATAGATTTTTGCATATAAAATGAAAAGAAATAACATTTAAAATCTCAATCTGTTATTTGACAGCTTTAGATTCATGGAAATATCCATTGTTCATAGAGCTAAATTCTGAGTGATGCAAAGTTCACAGAAGCACTGAAACAGTTTTCAAGCATGATATCCATCGATACAATTACAGTACTCTTCGATAACTCGAAACTCGGTCTCGCCCTACCTTCTGTTATTGCCAATAAATCTTACTGTATCAAATGATATACTCTTTGGTTGCTCAATTTATTCGGCTCTCTGCAGACCTCCAAGCCATATCAGTTTACAAATGATATGTAAATAACTATCAAGACCTCGAACATCCGTCATGTTTGTCAGGCTGAAAGATTAATTTAGAGAATTCATTTGTCAACCGCATCAGTAAAAGTGATTAGTAATAGCTCAGCTTGGTTCTCCACTTCCCTTGAGAAACCAATAGTACATGTCTTATTGCCGGTCACGTTCGTCTCCACTTACCTTAAGAAACCAATAGTACATGTCTTACTGCCGGTCACGTTCGTGGCTGACTTCCATTAAGACAGTTCATAATAACAGCCTTTGTAACTTGAATGTAAACAAGAAAGATCACCAGAGTGTAATTTTAATACGTACAAGGCAATATAAACTTCAGTAACATCGTTGTCTTATAAGTGGAGTGGCAGATCTGTTCACTACTAGAGTCGAATACAGTGTATTTACTTTAAACTAGAGTCGAACACAGTGTGTTTACTTTAAACTAGAGTCGAACACAGTGTGTTTACTTTAAACTAGAGTCGAATACAGTGTATTTACTTTAAACTAGAGTCGAACACAGTGTATTTACTTTAAACTAGAGTCGAATACAGTGTATTTACTTTAAACTAGAGTCGAATACAGTGTATTTACTTTAAACTAGAGTCGAATACAGTGTGTTTACTTTAAACTGGAGTCTAATACAATGTATTTACTTTAAAGTAAAATCTAATACAGTGCATTTGCTTTGAATCGGGGTCTAATTTAGTGTATCTACTTTCAAATATTTTTATAGAGGGCGCCACAAACATTCCAAAGGCACTCCAAGTTGCATGGAATGATATTAACGAAAATAAAACAGTTACAGACAGAAAAGGCTATTTCCCAAGTAGAGCGCTGATTATAATAATGATAATGCTGACTTTGTATAGCGCCTAATCTTTAGAAGCTCTAAGTTATAATTAGTGATGGTAAGAATTTGTCTTTTATTTTAGTTTTTATTTTACGTTGATTGTTTAACAGTTCTAAAGATCTTGCATCAAGAATCTTTGACGGTCTATGTAGTGACATTTATTTCCACTTAGATAGCAGAAGCTGTATTAATTACACAATGTTTTGTCAAAATGGATTTGGATTTCTAAACAGTTTGATTTCATTGCAGTCTGAGCCAAATATTTAAATTCACATTGGTACAACACTATGATACGTATGTATCACTATGAATTGAAATCCTCGGTACAAACAACGGTGTGAAGTGTTATTGTTGTTGAGATGATTTTATTCACTGAATTGAATTGATCTACAAACATTCATGCTCAGACGTCGTTGAAATTGCCTGAATTATTCTGCTTCGTCCTAAGAGATGCACACACTGTTAAAAACTTCCTTATTGAAATAAAATTTAAGATTTGGATTATACTTTTTCTTTTTTAATGTTATGCGTGCAATTTGAATGATAAAGAAAGCATCCAGTGTCTTGAAAACAAATATAACTGTTCCCGTTCGAGAGTTATTATTGACATTTTGTTTCTGAAATTAAATGCAAAATTTCATATTACCTGTCAGATGCGTTGTATATGGCATGATTTGCCTGGATGATTAGCCAAACGAGTTTTGATCATTTGTAGCAATGGCTATAATATAGTGTACTGATGAAATGACCGACTATATAATTACTGCTCCTCACACTTCACATTTCTTCACAGTCTTTTCCTGACTTATCCTGTTTTGATTCTTTGCTGCGAAAGCTCAATTAGTGTAGCGTCAGACTCGTATGGAAGCTCGGTTTGTGTAGTGTCGGATTCGTACGGATGCTCATTTAGTAAATTGATGGATTCATACTGAAGCGTATAGTATAGCGTTTGATGCGTACTTTAGCTCAGTTATTATAGTGTCGGATTTGTACGCAATTCTTGTGTTCAAAGTTAGATTCAAAAGGTCTGGTACACAAGGTCTGACCATCTCGACTGACTTCAATCATGGACACTGAGGGCTTCATTGCTGGCAATGCCGATGATTAAACGTTTGGGTAACTGTCCTTGGAAAACATGACCTTCGATCTTGGATTGGAGTCCTGCGGAAATGGTGAAGGTTTTCACTTTCACCCGTCGTATCGGACATTTGGCGGTAAAGTGTGATTGATGTCGTTTCCAAATTTTGGTAACCTTTTCACTCGTCGTACGTGGAGGCGGGCTTCTTGGATAACGTTTTGAACTTGTTCACATTGGCCATCAAATGGAAATCGGCACTGCTTCCATCCAGTCTCAAGCGGATATCCGCTCCGTTCCAGAAATACTTGTCTGGCAACCACATGTCCAAATTCAAACAATTCATCAGTTCTAAAGTGAGCCCTTGTTGGATTTTCTTTGCGGTCATCAAATCCGACATTGTGAGGATTGCCATCTTCTGTCACGGACGTGTCGTTGTATTTCTCCAAAGTGTTAGATTTCTATACCACGCAAGCACGTACGTCAAGAGATTTTCTATGTAGGCTTGGTAAATGTAAGTATCCATCTTGTTGCTAACTAGTTCGTTATTCAAGTACGAAGCCATTTTGCTGTACAATGAATGTATGAAATTGGTGACGGGGCTACTTTGGCTTCGGCATCTGGAGCGGAATTGTCCGCTTTGAGACTTTTAGGTTCAGTTAACTGCTGTTCAGATCGATGTAATCTTCGGCCTGTCCGTAGATTTCAAATTCGATGGGGGCTGAAGTCGCAAACGACGAGACGAGACGAAACTCTACTCATTGGGTTTCTTGCATCGTCATCATGGTGGATTGCATTGCAAACAGATCAAGTTCTGACTTGAAACAATCGCAAGAATCTTGGTACGCCATTTTTCTCTTCAATAATCAAAGACATCTAATTCTCTGGCTGTTCTTATTTTCTTAGTCTTTCTCGCAACGTGTCTTAGAGTTCTACAGAGTCGTCGGCGTCTCATTCTACATTGTACTTGCTGTAGGGTGAACGAGGAAGGAATGTCTTGGTCATCAGCGTGCAGTGCATTTATAGAAGTCTCTCGGCGATCCAGAATGTCTATTCTAGATGGAAGCAAAACATTTTTGACTGTTCACAAGAAGGCCATTTTCAAATTTTGTTTGTCGATGATGACAGTATGGATAAAGTCTGTTCCTGGCGTCAAAGCTGCATCTTTTAAAACGTGTAATGCTCGTGTCACAATCAGTTTTAAGACGGAGGCCACCCAACCAACGCGGATTTCAGCATATGTCCTACAACATCTCGTTGTCGAACGACTCCTCGGTACACAGAATAAATGACTTACAAGTCGATAGAGAGTACACAGGATAAATGACTTACAAGTCGCTAGAGAATCGTTTTCGGAAATGTAGTTTCACCGTGACTTTTCCTTTCAAAACTTAAATATTTTGTCCCAGATCTCATTTTATCCCAATGTTTACATTGTCGAAATACAACTTACTGAAAACCAAATAGTGAGGATGTACAAATTCACGGTGAACATGATACATGTTTCCACCCTCGTCGAATGCAGCGATGGCAGAATTCCCATTGAAAGGAATGATGTTCAGTAACGTCGCAGCTGTGATAACCCACCACGTTATACTCCACCACATCGGAGTAGACAAGTCTCCAATTCAATCCTTTGTTCAGAGAAATACTAGAGAAATTCCTTGTTGCTTTTTATAACTGTCTCAGGACGTTCAGTAGTGACTCTACCCAAAATAACACAATTCAGGACAAAATTTCACCCGTCTAATACATGTCCAGGCGGTGAGAAATTTTATGGTGCTCTATCATGACAAGTTTGTTATGTTTGGCCTGGGCTTCGCTAAACTGTTCATCTGACATGAAAGCAATCATTTGAATCAGATGTTGAGCGTTAAAATAATACCCCAAGATGAATTCTGATGGTGCAGGTAGTCAATCCAGGATTGGTTACTGATGGAAGTTTGAATTCGTAGTCCATCGCAATAGTTTTGCCCAACTATTCTTGCTCCTTCAGGATGTCGACCACGAAAGTGTTTTGATTTTCGATGAGGTTTAGGATTTGTGTGGGATGAGTGATTTCTACCCAAGCGACTTCCCAAAGCGCTTCGTGATCCATTTGGATTGCCTGAGGTAATTAGGCCGTAAAACAGCACAACTATTGTTGGGAAAAACATCCATGGAAGTGTCACTAGGTAATGTTAAGTAAAATTTGTTATTCATATTTCTATGGTTCTGCATTCCGCGGGTTCTTACGATATCAAAGGAGTTTCGAAGAAAGGGGTTATTGTTGCCTCTGTTTTGGGTGTGACTGGCACTGTCCGCAAGGCTCTTGTTTCGTTACTCGAATATTTCAGAGGGACTGGGTAGAAGGTACTTGATGCAGCTGCTGAGTAAAATGGTCCACAGTTGTTTGCCTCCTTGTTGCAAGCTCAAATTAGCGATGGTTGCGATGACACAATACACCATAAATATTTGGCCGAGAAAAAACCGATTTGCGTTTTATTCACACGTTCTCTGAACCACACCCACAGGAGTCGCTTTTGTATATCTTCAAGTGTAGAACTCTGCAGAGGAGCGGTCGCTGCTGCTGATATGTTGAAAAGCATGATGGTCACATCTTTTTATAATCGATAACTTGTGAAGCGTCAATCTAAGCATGAAAACTCAGAGAATATCCTTTCCAACGTACTTTCACTTCTTTGAGTCGGCGTTTGCTTATTTTACGGGTTCTTAGATCGAGAATTCTTTCTACACACCGTCGTCTTTTTTGGTCACTCGTGTGTAAGTCGGGCAAGTGGAAAGCTCCATTTAATACGTCTCCGTTCATGTCTTCCAATGTTTAGACTGGATGTTGACCGCCACACACTCGTCCAGTGACACGAAATAATTTGGTGGTCTAGTTCGGTAAATAGCCTTTGTCGAAGGTGCGTTTGTTTTTTTCAATTCACTCCTAATCACCCGTTGTCAAACAGTCCACGTTTCTTGTGAGAAGTTTGGACGTACCTAACAGTCGCGTAAACATGGTCACTTCTTTGTCAGGGGTTTTCGGATTCTCAGTGGTAAAAAAATGTATGTCTCTTTTCTTCAATTTCTTTTTGAAAGCTTGGTTCAGAAATTCGGTGCCTTTGTCTGTTTGCCATTGGAGAACGTGACGACGGCTTTGTTTCAACACCAGTATTAAAGCCCGCACCAACTCGGAGCTCGGTTTTTAATGCAAAGGCACAACCGAGGAAAATTTAAAAAATACGTCGATGACACAAAACAAATTTTTGTCGTTTGATAGTAGGTGGCCAAATGAGAGACATCGGTAAATCGGCTTCCCATTGATGTTCGATGCCCTCCACTTTGGTTGAACTTCTGGAAAATTTTTGACGAATAGGTTTGTGTCACGTGTTGGTTGCTTATTCTTGCAACCATCGTTCCACCCGGGGTAAACGTACACTTTTCAGTTGGGTTTTGGCAGCACGATACAATTTTTGAACTCCTTCGTAACCCGTAGGATGTGGAGGATTGTAATAAATACTGGCGTAAAGATTCTCCATCAGGTTCTCTTCAATATGTCACCCAATGTTCACTGATGCTAATCTTGGTGGCAGTGACAAAGGGATCACTTTTTGTTGCTTTCTTTTTTCGCTTCTGGTTTCCTTTCTTTCTTTTGCACTTCTGCCGAAGAAGTATCGACATCATCTTTTTAACCCAAACTTTGAGTTCTTCTTGTTGGAGAATGGGGAAAGGGGTCAACAACGATCTTACTAGAGATGGGATCCGAAGGCGTTTATAAGACTTCTCGTGCGTCGACTTCCTCTGGCATCCGTATGGCCGCGTCTGTTATGGTCACTGGGTGGTGCTGGTGGTGGTGATTGGCTTTCGTCATGACCTTGAAAACTTTCAAAATCGGTTTAGCTCTTTCATATAAAGCGTTCTGGTGATCGAGTTGAAGACGTTACAAAACGTGGCGTTACCGTTGCGATTTTTCCATTTCTGACACATCGGTTCGATCCATCGATGATTGTAATTCGTGTTGTAACTGTGACATCTCTGTCAGATGAGGACTGGGGGGTGGGGAATACGTGGTCCGTTGTTCTTGCCTAAGATAGAATTAAATCCATCGTTTCTAGGGCAGTAAAGTCAGTTTTCTTCCTTCCACGAGATTCCAAGTATACATATTAAGTCTTTTCACAAATGGGGTCCTTTTATCTTCTTCCTTCTCCTTACTTCTTGTTGATTCCTAAAATTTGTCCAAGAAGCCCTCCAAGCAAATGAGCAGCTACTATTTTGAGTAAGGGTCCCATCAGCATGGACAGAATTCTTCCGCGTTGCACAAGCATCTTTATGTTTGGACTGATGAATGTTTTCTTTTTTACCATTTGACGAAGAACGTTTCGATGATTTCCTATGCGTTCTTTCTGGTGCTTGTACAAACGTATCATTTCTTTCAAGACATTCAAACAACATTCATACACAGTATTGATGACTTCTTTCGGGGCTGTTTGAATGTGTTGTTTTCGCAAGGGTGCATGGCTTTCGACAGTACGGACAATACGTCCCAATGTTTGGCTAAATGAGGAGGCTGTACGTTTCTTTGTCCACTTTTGGCAAGACAGTGGTGGTGGTATGCACTACTTTTGGGTCACATCTGTTTTCTTTTAGTAGTAAGAAACACTGAAACGAATCGTCTGACACAGGTCTTTTTTGTACTGGAATTGGTCTCTGTTGGTTGTCGGTACGCCGTATCATCTCCATGATGGGCATCACTCGACGTTGAGTAGCTAGCAACAGACTAAATTATGAAAGTTTTTGTTTGAATTAATCTAGTAATCTCTGTAACACTCACGATATCACTTGGACTTTGATCGTGGGCAGGATACATTTTTTGCGGCTGCCACTGCGACTAAAGAAGAAGAAGAGGTCGTCGCCGAAGAAGTTCCTTTAAAAATGGGTTCCAAGTTTTCTATCAAATTGAGAAAGACGCGTGCCAAATCATGTGTGACGTGCAACACTTGCATCGTGGAAGTGGAAGTAGCTGCTGCAGACACGGTCATCGAGGATTGTGGTTTGGGGAAGTAGGGTTGCGTTCGAGCAGCACTACCTCTCTTTCGGGTAGAAGCTGTTTTCTTGGGGCTTTTATTTTTCTTGGGAATTTTCTTTTGTCTGGGGATGGGGCCTGGTCGTACCACTCTTTTTCTTCATTGAACATCCTTAGGGAGAGGCTTCTTTCTTGGGGGGTGGCTGCTGTGTCATTATGATCCCATTTTAAGATGAAAATATTGATGACATCTCCAAGAGAACCGTTACCTCTACGTTTCAAAACGATTTGCTTTGTGGTTTGAGTACCGATTCTGGGATCTGCCACTTGTGGAAAGGCCACTTTATGTTTGTGAAAAAAGCATTTGTTTTGATGAGGAATGTGAATGATGCCTCGAAGTAATTGACGCGCTTGTCATTGTATACCGTCGTAAGACTTTATTCAGACTGGCTTCTAAAACAAGTGCACGCACTTGCAGGTTTTTTCGCGACTGACGCCGTACTGGGCACGAATAAATCTGGCTCTAAGATGAGATTCAATGGAAGTCATGTTGATAAATTTTGAGACAGACAAGACATTTCGGAGCTTTTGATTGGTTTTTGTTAAGCCTACGGGGACGTGTAAACGACTGGCCCTCCATCTTGGCACCAGTCGTGAAACAGATGAACATGCTTTCGAAATTAAAAATATTAATTTCCATTTCTTCTTTTTATTCTCATCCTGTTTCGATTTGTATTTTTGAATGTAGATTCATGTTCCAAGTCCTTTGGTGACAAATATGACATCGCTTTTCCTCCTGGACAAACGTGCTCCGTGACATTATTGTGTGTATGGGATCTAATCAAGTAGAGCACATTTTTAGAAGTTGGCAAACACTTTCCGACTGTGAACCTTGTGCTATGAGATGTTGCTATTAACGCTAGAGGCTAACAAAAGTTCGCTGACATGTGGAGCAACGGATTCTTTCATGATCATCAGAAAAACAGGGTTCTGAGGCTAAGCAGCCCTGGCATACCCGTAGTCGCATTTCTCATGATTATAAGAGTATCCGAGGAATCCGGCGATACTGATAATGACATCTAAATCGTCTTGGTGATGATAGATTTGAATGTATTTTTCGACTGTGGAATCATCGCCACGAAACACCAAAGGTCCGCGTACCTCTTGAGGGTATACTTTGAACGTGTGGCATGGAACCATGACGTCTTGCAGTTATTGCATTTCAGGAATGCCACAGACTGCGTCCTTGGATGGTCCAGCTTGCTGTAACATTAGTTCTGTTTGACTTCGTTGTTGGACTCGGTCCGGTTGTCGAATGCTTTTTCAGGCACTTTTCTATTCTTCCGTGTCGTTCTTTGCGGCATGCTTTCATCCCACGATGATGGCTGGGGCTAATTACATCTGGTCTTGAGTGTTGTTTATTTGGACGATGTTGCGCCTGGTGCTGAGAAGTTCGTCCACCAATAAAAGTTTTCTGCGTTGTCCGCTCTCTTTCGGATGGGAAACGTGGGTCATGTAAGGTGTAGTTTTACCATCGGTGATGCGCAATTGGTCGTTGGATTGCTGAACGTGCTGAATCTTATCAATGGCTTTGGAAGGTGTCAATTTTGCTGGGGTGCTAAACTCGATCCAGACTGGCGACTTCAAACTGTCGCGATAAATGGAAAGTCTCAAACGATCGTTTTCTTTGGCTTTGCTTTGTCGCTTCAGTGTGGTTAACAAGGAATTCCATAAATCGGTGATGACATCTCTTGATCTCTCGAACCGTACATTGGACTTGAAATCTTTAAACTTCACCGTGTAATTGTAAGCCGTAGTTCCAAATTTTCTGGAGGAGAGTTTTTCCATCTCTCTAATGTGGTAATACGTTTCGGGTGCAACTGGCTGACTTTCGTCGGAGGTAGACTCTCTTGGTCTAGGGGCTGATGTGGAAGGTGTTGATTCAGGCTCACTCATGTAATCTTCAAAATCGCTGGCATGGGTTTGAGCTAAGACTTCAGCTCGTGTGCGAGGCGATATGTCCCGTTGTGGTTTCTTACTTTCTTCTCCTTTCTCATTGAAACTTAGAGTTCATTTCATCTTGATTGAAAAGTTGCATTTGATTAGGTTTTACACGCAAAGGTCCCCTACATGTAAGGCTGTGCCTTGCCTAAAAGTATTCATTCAACTATCAAGCAGTCAAAATGCAAGAGCCCACACAGACTGAGCTTCTGATCTAAACTGTGAGAGGCGTCATACGAAGGTTTACTTTAGAAATGGCGATGGACTACTCCTCCTCCTTTCGAGATAAAAGTGAAACTACTTGCTATATCTGTCAGAAACAAGGACATTGCGCTACAGATTGTCACAGCAAGATAGGAGTAAATAAAGACATTTTACTTCCTGTTATCATTGTCAGAGTCTTCAGAGTGCCCTAAGATAAAGAGAACCAATTAAAGAAACAAGAGGAGAGGGCTTCCAGAAATGAATAAGAACTGTCTGAAAAGGAGGAAGAAATGCCATTCACGAAAGGCAAGAAAAGAAAGCAAGAAGAAAGTGAAGGAATGAAAGAAGTCGTGCCAGAGAAGACATTTTTTAAAAAAATGGAGAAAGAGAGAGTGAAAGAAGAAGAAGATGAACTTTAGGTGTTGTGAAATTTCATTCTGATTTTCAAAAAGAGAGAATATACCACTAAGAAAACGTCGGTGTCTCTTAATCTTGATTTTCATAATAAGCACCTACACTCACGCACTTACAGCATTTACACTTCATGGGAGAAAGGTTAGAAGTTTCATACCTCCTTGCATACGATGATTGCCCAACTATCCTGCTTTTCTTCCGGTAGCAGAATATAATATCGAACATGAAACCAGATCATATTAGGCGGCTCACATGCGCCATTTTACTTCCTCAAAAGCAGCTGCAGGCCTGCATACGAGCTACCATATGAAGTCATAAGATTAATTTTCCAACTGTGCAAGAATCCTGGGTGGTTTATTTCTACATTTTTTGTCTGTCACAAAACATTCAGATTGTCATTCAAGGCAGCATAGGAGAAAAGATCCCAAAAAATTCAGCTTTAAGGTGCACAAGTTTTGAAAGTTTTTTTCTCGCCAGATAGCAATGTTTACTACCAGTCTGTAACAGTATCGTAGTACTATTATTGTACAAAGGGAGGTAATAACTGTAAGGTGGTCGTCAACGTCTTTTCATGGCAAATTGATTCATCTTGTGTACAACGTTATCAAGGTGAATCCGGTACCATATGTGTACCAAGCGACTGTGTTATTACTTAGGTATTACAATTGGACTTGTACAAGTATTCCCAGGATCTCTCTTTCTTACTAATCATTTGCTCGGTTTTCTTTATGTCCTCTATTTACTTCTAAAAAAATAGGAATTTATATAGGCAAGATTCCGTTTCCAAAAGAGAGGATACCTTAGTACACGCTTTTTATAAATCCTTCAGACATAATTTTATTGAGTCTTTTCATCTCGAAGGTAAACACAGCAAGTGTTTAAAACGAAGATATAATGTCAGCTTTCTTCGCATTTTACTAAATGACTCAACTGAGTGAGTTATGAAAGATGGTGTTCACCAAATATGAAAATATCACTTTCACTATAGGGGGTTCGGGTGGGTGGGATGGGTAATGGTCCTTCCCAACCTAGACTTGTTCGTCTGCCATTGTTTGTCTGTGTGCACGACACCATACATCCATTTCCTCGACACAAAACATCTTTTCCAATGATGATGCGCCGTTCAACACCAATTAATAAATCAATAATTTAGTTCAGTCTATTTCTCTGGTCAAAATAACATGGGAGGTAATCTAGAACAAGATAAGACCAACGAATTATACAGTTTTGTGGAAACATACTCTGTATTTGTGGGAAAACAGGAAAGTGAATGGACCCCTATCGACAAGCGTGGATATCAACTGATGAAGACCCTAGCTTCAAAGAACACGAACATGCAAGATGAGCACTTCATCAGCATTGTGTTTAATAATTCGATAGAGAGTTTGAAGAGTATGATCGAACAAATGACCAACGTGACAGCAGGTAACACTTGACGTATGCATGGATAACTAACTTTTAGGGCCACCTTTCTCTATAAAATGATCATGCACTCCGCTCCTTCTACTCCTGTAAATGTCAAGGTTATTGCAAGAGTCGAGCGAACTACGAACTCAGAAGAGATTTGAATTTACTGTTACCGTTCTTTCAGACTTACGTTATCCCTCTAATCTCGATTTTTTCTATTAGTATGATTTTCACCAGTTCAGATTTATTTTTTGACGAAACAGTCAATTAACTACCTTTGGAAGGTGCTGACATAAGAATCTAGGTAAAATTCTTCCGTCACACCGCTTGTGTTGGGATGAACCATTAGACATGCTTCAGCTAACACATGAGACAATAATTGAGGTGCCTGGAATCGCTTGCAATAAACTTTCATTATTACTAACTTTTTGTCATATCACTTATTCAATCCACCAACCTTCGGAGACTATATATTTTAATTATACCATCGCTAAGAAGCCGGTTGTTATTGAGTTCGTCCGTACGTAAGTACTAATGTATGGGCCTACGAACATGTGTAATGTCATCGATTTCCCTCTACACAGTCAAGCAGACACATGACACTTGGGTCAACGACGGCCCTATGGGTGTGGATTTTAGCAACACATTTAGAATTTTGATCTTGTCCCTTGGGTTGGGATTTGTTGGGTAGGATTGACTGTGCATACGTTTTAAATAACTCCTCATTTGTATGCACGAGAACTGCCATATGTGATCAATCACCTAAATGTCAATAAAGATCAGTCTCAAACCCATGGGTACTACCCCAACGTCTATCCCTATCCCCAGGAACTTAGACCTTTGATCGCAACTTAGAAGCCTTTCAGATTCCCACCATATAACAAGATGAACATAATTACTGGGCATGAAATAAAAAAATCAATTATGCAAGTGACTTTGAACAGAAGGTCAGTCGCTACCTCCAGGGATTTAGCCAGTGGGTCGTAAGTGAAAACTATTGAGATCCCCACCCCGTAAATGCATACACACTAGCTGGTATTAAGGAGAAACAATATACATGCAATGGACATTAACCTTGCGATCCATCTCTACCTCGAGAGAGTTAGGCTCCTGGATCCTTACATAGGTCTTATAGAAATGCACACTCAATAACCATGTAAAAGACTAATGTATTCACGTAACCGACATTGATCAGGAAGTCGCTCCCTACCCTTATGGAACTAGCCCTCATGTCATAACGGGGAAATTACTGAAATGAATTTGTTTGACCGTATATAGACTAACTGGCCATGAAGGGAAAAATATACATGCAGGTTACATTGACCATATATATATATATATATATATATATATATATATATATATATATATATATATATATATTGTTACGACCCTGCAGTTAAATTACATATGTGTTAAAATTTAAGTTCTTCTAATTCTTTGCTTCATTTTTAGTTTTATATCATTAAATATAATTATTATTTTGATGATGATTGTGTTTGCATGGGTCTAATAGTTTGTTAGAAACACCGTATTTTTTTCAAACGTTAAAGGGACTCGTGTAAGCACGAGTTTGTATGATAGTTTGTCGTTGCAAGTAAACAGTCGGGAAAAGCTGTGTAAATGATTGGCTGTGACTACGTCATTGCTAATTATACTTGTTTACGCTTTTGTAATGCCCAGGTGTGATTTCGAAATAACACGTGTGCTTCGTGCATGTGTACATGAAATGACGTATTAGTTTGTTTTAAATGCTCAGTTACCTGTAAGAAATTTTCAGTCGTAGTCAGTCATAGTTGAGAGTCACATCATAACATCTTGTAGAGTTTCTAATACCTTAAGGAAAAGGTATTCCTGTGCTGGAAAGAGCTGTTCGTTCGTACGAGGAACAACATGTGTATTGTTAGTGGTGGTAGCTGTACTTCATCTACTTTCTAAATAATAATTAGTTTCCCTGGAGAACAACACTACTGGCTTTGGACAAAGACATTTGCTGAAATTATTTCTAAATTGGAGCAGAACAATACAAATTGTGATTCACGGTGAAAATTCTGGACATTTTGTGTTAGCCTTCGTCTGACATCATCATCCGCCATCTTGGAACGGAACTGAGATTCAGACTGTATCAATTTAGAACTGTTTATTCACAGGACTTATGTGTTTTCATAAATTTAGAACAAAATGTTGGAATCTTCTTCGTAAATCGTAAGTCTTGTTTCATCTATTTACCTTTTCACCGTGTTTTCTAGGGAAATAAATTATTTTTGTTAAAATTTACAAAGCTTGTTTTAGTCACTCTTTCTTTGTGTTACTTTGAACGAGCCGATACGTAATATATATATATA